>JZKD02S0898208.1:204861-220659 GCA_000966675.3 Picea glauca
GAACTAACATTGTAATAATATTTATATGTAAATACTATATTTTTATCTGTATACAATATATTTTTATTACATATAAATATAATATTATCTATTATAAATATTGTTTTTTTTTATAATTTTATTTTATAAATAAATACTTAGACTTAAGTATATTATTTTATATATATATATATATATATATATATATATTTTATTTTTTTTGCCTTAAATGAGAATGTCTTTTATTTAAAACATAGAGAGGTCGTTGATAATAGTGGTTATTTGTATTTTCTTCTACGTTATAACGAGGGTGTTTGGGGAATAGTTTATTGTATAGCAAATATTTTTCTTTAGCTAGGAATTAGATCGAATTTGGTTATGAAAAATTGTTATTTTGATTTGAAATTTTTAAACTTTGCAAATTTCACAGTTGAACTGAACTGTACTCTAATTTAAGCCATTAGAGTTTATAATTCCCACCATCAATTAAAAAAATTCTTACGGAATTTGTTTAAAAAAAAATCCGTTTGAGGAAGCAATGAATTCCAAATTTATCAAGAAAAATATGGGGTATATATGCGTGATGCTTATTGTAGCCAGTGACATTTTTGTTCTCCTTTCTCATGATTGTGTGCAGGGGAGGGGCCTGCAAACTCAGTCAATATAGGGAGGGGTAGCAGGGTAGCTGGATATGCGGCAGCTTTAATTGTGGGATGGTGCTGACACTATTAAATGTGAAGATTTAAGAGAATCTTACATTTATTAAGTTCGATAATAACTTCGTATCCTGAAAGAACACGTAGATGCTATAATCCAGCACACCCATGGAAAAGCGATGACTGAACTCACTGCATCACTGGATTGAAATTGAAAAGGCTCTTCATAATTATATAAACTTTAAAAGCAAAGAAAGTGATTAGAATGGCAGAGCTTATACCCAACAAACGATCCAACTATCACTTGAACGGCCTTTCCTCTCCTCTCTTTTCCTTTGAATGGTTGGAAATGGAACTCCTCTCCTTTCCTTTGAATGGTTGGAAATGGAAAGGAAAAAAGGCGCTGACAGTTGAAAGCGTCTCTTCAGCTCGCTGGCAAAATTTATGGAGGGCGCGATTTACAATGACATCAATCAGAGGAAGAAGAAACACTACATCGTTAGGAATGTATGCGGCCTGACACTCTCGGTTATGGGATTTGAAAAAGCTGCAGCTACACTCTCAGAGCTTCGGATATTTCTCCGAGGCATGGAGCTACCTTCCACCACAGAATCGGATTGTCGTTCGAGGGAGCTCGAGCCCGAGCCAGAGCCCGAGCCCGACTCCCAAGTTCCAACAAAACTATACAGTCAAAGATGCCACTGTAAGCTTGGAAGAAGCTATCTATCTTATCAGGTTTCGATCATTCGATATTGCTATCATTTCGCTCTTGAAATAAATTTTTGCTGGGTGCCAACAGTGGATAAAATTTCTGAGAGCTACTGACCTAAGCAGGATGTCTGGTAGTAGTAGGGTACGTATACCAACCTGGATATGCGACTTGTGCTGACATCGTACTTCACCTGAAACTTAAATACACAGCTTCAAGGGCAGTCATCTCAACAATATATAGAATCTAAGCAGGCTATCCAGGACCTGGAACAAGCAATAAATAGAAGAGTCTGTCTACGGAATATGCACTAAAGAGGACTCTGCTTCATTGGGTAAGTATTAAATTGGCTAGAGTAGACCGAAATAGGAAGCAATTTGCTCCAGAGTTACTGTTCCCCGTCTGTAATTACTGCAACAACAAGATGGGGCAGACGAAAGGTCCATGGACACCTGAAGAAGACTTTTTATTGACAAAATATATCCAAACCCACGGCGAAGGACAGTGGCGAACTTTACCAAAGAAAGCAGGTATTTCTTTTTGTTTTCTGTGAAGTGAATGAATGCCTGGTAATTAGGTTACAAGAAACTTTCATGTCCAACTATGTGAGACCGTTCAGAAGCTCTTTATTGAAACGAATACACTGTCTTTTTGTTTAGGTTTGCAACGTTGTGGGAAGGGTTGTAGATTGAGGTGGATGAACTACCTGCGTCCGAATGTAAAGCGTGGGAACATATCGAAAGAAGAAGAAGATCTCATAATCAGATTGCATAAGCTTCTTGGCAATAGGTAGGAGCCTTTACACATCTTTGTTTATAATGGGTTCCTGGGATCATATCAGTATAGCTGAGTATAATGTGATATTGTTTGTTTTGCAGATGGTCGTTGATTGCAGGAAGAGTGCCTGGCAGAACTGATAATGAAATAAAGAACTACTGGAATACCCGTTTGAGCAAGAAACTTCGCTGCAAAGCCGTTGTGAATAAAACGGATTATCCTCGCAATGCTGTTTCTTACTCGGATCTGAGACAGAATGTATTTCAGCATGCAAATGCCAGAGATGTGCCGAAAAGAGAGATCTTCAATACAGAATATGCAGACGTGAAGATGGATTGCATGACTGAGAAACATATGTATTCTGCGGCAGAGGATCTTGTAACCAGCAACGTTTTCAATGCAGCAGATTTTATAGTGTATGATAATCTGCAATCACCGTATACTGAGCATACTGTAAATTATGATCAGGGCATGGACATGAGTGATGTCTTTGCAGGGAAGTTTATATACAATGAAATGGATTCTTTAAATCAATTAAATCAGATGTGTGGGGTGGAAGAAACTATGTTCGGAGATTCTCCTCATATCCTTTCATTTACAAGTCATCCAGAGGCTTCTTTGCCGGGAGATTTAACAGCTTCACAGCATCTGTATATTGGCAACGGATCAGATTCATCAACGGCGTTATTAGACCATCAGAGTTCTTTGCTATCAGCTCAAGGCATTGAATATAGCAAGGGATATCTGGGCTCTACTATATCTGCAGATCAGGCACATTTGTTATCTACCATCTTTGATAAATCCAATGAAGGTCATACAAGCAATTCACTACTAGGCTCTCCTATATCTGCAGATCAGGCACATTTGCTATCTACCATCTTTGATAAATCCAATGAAGGTCATATAACCAATTCACTACTGGGCTCTCCTATATCTGCAGATCAGGCACATTTGCTATCTACCATCTTTGATAAATCCAATGAAGGTCATACAACCAATTCACTACTGGGCTCTCCTATATCTGCAGATCAGACACATTTGCTATCTACCATCTTTGATGAATCCAATGAAGGTCATACAAGCAATTCACTACTGAATTTCCAGGGCATCGGATGCGAGGAAACCCTAAAACCAAATGCAATGGTAGAACCTCAAAGCCTGCACCAGGAATTTCTCGGGAATTGTTTCAATCAGTTCTTGGACTCTATAAATGGGTGGTAAATTTATAAATCCTATTTTTATCAATTGCTTTGCATGAAAGATTCGAGTTATGAATTCAAAAATGAAAAACAAGGAAGAAGGAAGAGATCAATTTTCATGTCAGAGAGAAATCTTCCTTGATTTGTAGTGTAAATCAAAATTTCTATCTCTACAACGGCGGTATCTTATATTATATACCGGCGGTATTTGATTTGTACAACGGCGGTATCTTATATTATATGTAGTGTAAATCAAAATCTCTATCTTCTTATGTGCAAAGGAATTATGTGGAGACCTACAGCTATTCTCTTGTATCGTGTCTGAGCACCACCAGTACGTTATTCTTTCTTTCTGTCGTCATCTTCATTCCTCCTCCTCCATCATCATTGTTGTTATTTTGTAACATTTAAAAGCCTTTTGGTGTGGATTCATATAGATTTTGTAACATTTAAAAGCCTTTTGGTGTGGATTCATATAGATTTTTTTGGTGGTGCTGCTCTGGTGTGGATTCATATTTTCTGTTGGTCATTTGGATCTCCAGGGGCACTTTTTGGTCCTCTAAGTACTTCACCTTACGTTCCGTCTGTTTACGAGTGACATCTTAAATGTTAAAAGGGAAGCTAAACATGAAACTTAACTATGTATTTTCAACCCTAAGGTGATTCTCTAACCAATCTTAAACTTTCTATTTTCAACGTTAAGGTGATTTTCTAACCAATGTCACCATCCATAGTGTATACTTTTCTTTAAGTGTTGAATTTCGTTTTGTTTGATTAACTATGTATTTTCAACCTTGAGGTAATTTCTAACCATTGTAACCATTCATAGGGTAAAATGTTTTTTAAATGTTGAATTTACATTTCATTTATATTTTTTTGTTTTATTATTATTTGAAAAAATTAGGACATAGACAGAAAATTATGTTATATAACAAGCTATGCCTTTTATATATATTTGAAAGGATTTGATTTTAATTCTAAGAAGTATATGTTATACATATTTAAAAGGTTTGATTTTGATTCTAAAAAGTAATATTACATAAAGGTTAACAAAATTAATAATGTTTAAAGAAAGTTAATGGAGAAAATGCCAATTAATGAAAAGGAGGGAATAAGAAGACATTTCATCAAGAAAAGGAGAGTTAAAACAATACAAAATGCTAYTGTGTATTTGACACTTGTGTAATACAAAAATAATAAAGGATGATCATAGTTGAAAGTCCAAAATGCAAAATTGTAAATCTCTCAACTCATAACTCATAAGGTCTATCTTCTTATTCTAGTCTTTATTGGCTTGGTATACATGTACTCCCTTAAGGATATGGGTATTGTTGAAGCCACAAATTTTCATTCTAAATTTGTTTCTCTAATACCATTTTTTAACATACTTAATACCTTCTTCACACTTTGAGTATGTGGTATTAGTGAGTAAATTTGCATGAATTTGTGTAACATACCCAATACCTTCTCTACACTTTGAGTATGTGGTATTAGTGAGTAAATTTGCATGAATTTGTATCATGTCTGAACACCACCATTACGTTAACCATCCAAATTCATGCAAATATACTAAGGAACCCAACTCAATTGTTTTGTTATTACTATTTATTATTAGCAAGCATGACACTACATATTTGTGAAACCTAAATGTAGTCATTCCATTATTCATGAAACCATAAATCATAAATGCAAGCTAACACATGTAGTTAGAAGAACAATATGGAAATTAATTTCAATTATGACATAACCATAACAATTTAGTATTAGTTCAACACAATTCATAGATACAATTAAGAACACTTATTTGTCTATAATTGCTCACCAATTGGTTGTAGAAGAGAGATGTTCCAACCAACCATAGGCTCCATGTTGCATCAGTGCTCTTTGCAACAAAGGCCACCCCCAAGTTAAGGCTATGAATCCACAAGGGGAAAACCCTTTCTATGGTTGGATTTAGTTTCTCTTTTCATGGCCCAATTCATAGGTTCATGGCCATTAGTTACACCTACAACAATTCTCAATCGATAGCCCTCTTCCCCATCAAGTTGCACAATTCAAGGAATGAGATGCCCTTCTCTGCTCAATAGTTTCTCAAGCTATCCCACTTGCCTCCAGGGCTCCAATTTAGGATGCCCAAGAAATATCACTATTGGGATTCCAGGGAATTATCAATTGTAGTGAAATTTCTTCAATTATATATCATTATGTACAACCACAATTCTCTATCAACAATTCATGGTTGTCGATTTCATGGTTTCAATTTAGTATATACACAACAATTCAATCTAGGGCAATTTCCCCAAATCCCCAAATGAAGGATAATTTGCAGTATGCATTTTCCAATTTCTAATAAGTTTGACTCTTTAATAAGTGAATGGAAATCCATGTTTGAACTCTCCTTTTTAAACTTCAAAAAAAAAAAAAAATCACTATAATTCACTTGCATGACAATGGTAAAACTTTTAATTGCATGGTATGAAGAGGCCACATGATTCGAAATTGATATTTAAATACTTGGCTAAGTTTTAAGCATTTGTTCAATCACCAATTAAGAATTATGGAAAGAAGAAGAACTTAATGAGATATTATAGCAACCATCATAAGGAAATGCAGATCAAAATATAAGCACAAAGAACAACAAAGTTGTTCACGGAGTTTGGCAAGAATGCTTACATCTCTGGGCCTTTCTCTCATTGGGTGAGGGTTTCTTATTTCTCTTCAATTCTTTAAAAGTACATCAGAAAAGTGTCAAAAAAGATTACAAACTGGTCTGGTTGTGTTCTTCTTGACCTCAAGAATCCAACACAACTGACGACACTGAAAAAGGCTGAAAGCAGCTCCTGGAATTGGCCCACAAAGTTTCCTTCCTCAATGGCTTCCCTACATAAAAATGGCTTCAAGCTTCATAAACTCATCATCATTGTTCCAATATGAACCTCTTGGTCTATCAAAAACCTTTGATTTATATAAGATTTGAGTTGGTATCCTCCTCCCAACTTCCTCCCAAGATCTAGCCTCAAATCAGACTCCAGATCCCCCCAAAATGGCTAAAATCCTCCAACGACGGATTTCTTATATTATATACCGGCGGTATTTGATTTGTACAACAGCGGTATCGTATATTATATGTAGTGTAAATCAAAATCCCTATCTTCTCTTATGTTCAAACGAATTCTGTGGAGACCTACAACTATTCTCTTGTATCATGTCTGAACACCACTAGTACGTTATTCTTTCTTTCTGTCACCATCTTCATTCCTCCTCCTCCATCATCATTGTTGTTATTTTGTAACATTTAAAATCCTTTTGATGTGGATTCATATAGATTTTGTAACATTTAAAAGCCTTTTATTTATTTTGGTGGTGGTGCTCTGGTGTGGATTCATATTTTCTCTTGGTCATTTGGATCTCCAAGGGGCACTTTTTGGTCCTCTATGTACTTCACCTTACGTTCCGTCTGTTTACAAGTGACATCTTAAAAGTTGAAAGGGAAGCTAAACATGAAACTCAACTATGTATTTACAACCCTAAGGTGATTCTCTAACCAATCTTAAACTTTGTATTTTCAACGTTAAGGTGATTTTCTAACCAATGTCACCATCCATAGTGTATAATTTTCTTTAAGTGTTGAATTTCGTTTTGTTTGATTAACTATGTATTTTCAACCTTGAGGTAATTTCTAACCATTGTAACCATTCATAGCGTAAAATGTTTTTTAAATGTTGAATTTACATTTCATTTTTATTTTTTTGTTTTATTATTATTTGAAAAATTTAGGACATAGACAGAAAATTATGTTATATAACAAGTTATACTTCCTATATATATTTGAAAGGGTTTGATTTTGATTTTAAGAAGTAACCGAAAATTATGTTATATATATTTGGGTTTGATTTTGATTCTAAGAAGTCATATTACATAAAGGTTAACAAAATTAATAATGTTTAAAGAGAGTCAATAGAGAAAATGTCAATTAATGAAAAGGAGGGAATAAGAAGACATTTCATCAAGAAAAGGAGAGTTAAAACAATACAAAATGCTACTGTGTATTTGACACTTGTGTAATACAAAAATAATAAAGGATGATCATAGTTGAAAGTCCAAAATGCAAAATTGTAAATCTCTCAACTCATAACTCATAAGGTCTATCTTCTTATTCTAGTCTTTATTGGCTTGGTATACATGTACTCCCATAAAGATATGGGTACTGTTGAAGCCACAAATTTTCATTCTAAATTTGTTTCTCTAATACCATTTTGTAACATACCCAGTACATTCTCTACACTTTGAGTATGTGGTATTAGTGAGTAAATATGCATGAATTTGTATCATGTTTGAACACCACCGTTACGTTAACCACTCAAATTCATGCAAATATACTAAGGAACTCAACTCAATTGTTTTGTTATTACTATTTATTATTAGCAAGCATGACACTACATATTTGTGAAACTTAAATGTAGCCATTCCATTATTCATGAAACCATAATTCATAAATGCAAGCTAACACATGTAGTTAGAAGAACAATATGGAAATTAATTTCAACTATGACATAACCATAACAATTTAGTATTAGTTCAACACAATTCATAGATACAATTAGGAACACTTATCTGTCTATAATTGCTCACCAATTGGTTGTAGAAGAATGATGTTCCACCCAACCATAGGCTCCATGTTGCATTAGTGCTCTTTGCAACAAAGGCCACCCCCAAGCTAAGGCTATGAATCCACAAGGGGCACACTCTTCCTATGGTTGGACTTAGTTTCTCTTTTCATGGCCCAATTCATAGGTTCATGGCCATTAGTTACACCTACAACAATTTTCAATCCATAGCCCTCTTCCCCATCAAGTTGCACAATTCAAGGAATGAGATGCCCTTCTCTGTTCAATAGTTTCTCGAGCTATCCCACATAGGATGAAGGGATTCAATATAGGATGCCCAAGAAATATCACTATTGGGATTCCAGGGAATTATCAATTGTAGTGAAATTTCTTCAATTAGATATCATTATGTACAACCACAATTATCTATCAACAATTCATGGTTGTCGATTTCATGGTTTCAATTTAGTATACGCACAACAATTCAATCTAGGGCAATTTCCCCAAATCCCCAAGTGAAGGATAATTTGCAGTGTGAATTTTCCAATTTCTAATAAGTTTGACTCTTTAATAAGTGAATGGAAATCCATGTTTGAACTCCCCTTTTGAACATTCAAAATAAAAAAATCACTATAATTCACTTGCATGACAATGGTAAAACTTTTAATTGCATGGTATGAAGGGGCCAGATGATCTGAAATTGATCTTTAAAGACTTGGCTAAGTTTTAAGCATGTGTTCAATTACCAATTAAGAATTAAGGAAAGAAGAAGAACTTAATGAGATATTATAGCAGCCATCATAAGGAAATGCAGATCAGAATATAAGCACAAAGAACAACAAATTTGTTAACAGAGTTTGGCAAGATTGCTTACGTTTTCGGGCCTTTCTCTCAGTGGATGAGGCTTTCTTATTTCTCTTCAATGCTTTAAAAGTACATCAGAAAAGTGTCAAAAGGATTACAAACTAGTATGGTTGTGTTCTTCTCGACCTCAAAAATCCAACACAACTAACAACACTGAAAAAGGTTGAAAGTAGCTCTCGGAATTGGCCTGCAAAGTTTGCTTCCTCAATGGCTTCCCTGCATAAAAATGGCTTCAAGCTTCATAAACTCATCATCATTCTTCTAATATGAACCTCCTGGTCTATCAAAAACATTTGATTTATATAGGATTTGAGTTGGTATCCTCCTCCCAACTTCCTCCCAAGATCTGGCCTCAAATCGAGCTTCAATTCCCCCAAAAATGGCTAAAATCCTCCAAAATCAGCATAAAAATCCACAAAAATATTTAATATAAAGTTTAAAATCCAAAATTTCAAATAATGTGGGCTCAACCCCCTTTCTTCAGGCTCCTGGTCAAATGGAGCGCACCATATGGCGAAGGGATGGGTCGCACTCCTATTCAATGGATAAGCCCCTGGTCCTTATCCCTCGTTCTAGTCGCATGCAAGGCCATGTGGCTTGGCCTTAACCCTCGCGCCCCGCCTTTGGCTCCTAATATGTAGCTCTAGTCACGTGGGGTGCCATAGGACCCTGTGTTGGCCCCCACCGACCAGGGATTAGCCCAAAAAAAACTGCCACATAGTGCTTTAAATCTAAATTCAGTCGTTGGTTTGAACAAGCACCAACCATGCCCTTGTGGCCAGCGCATGGGCTTAGACCATTTCTCATGATGGAGGTTGGGGGTTCGAGCCCGATGGAGTCACAACCAATTTTTTTGCGTAGCCAACATTGGAAAAATCTGAGGTGCCATGTGGCGCCCTCTGATTGGGCCACGTGTCACCCTATGATTGGCCCGTACTGTACAGTCAACACATAGTTAACAACCCAATCAACATGCATGGTCAGCTACCACGTCACTTCCATACAACCAAGTGTTGTGCCATGTCATCATCTGTACTACCAAGTCACCTGCCTAGTCACCTACCATGTCAGCATCCATACTACCCAGTCACCCTTCCACGTCAGCATGCGTACAGCCACCTATCATCCGTACTACCACGTGTCAGTCTGTCATTGGGCCACGTCACGTACAGACTTTCACATGCCACATCCGTACACTGCCACGTGTCAATTTCGTACTAGTCCAACTTAGCCCGAAAATTTCAAAACTGAGTGACACATGTCACCTCCTCGTGTTACCACATGTCCTTGGTGATGTCATCATGACATCACTTGTATTACTGTTGATTTCAGCAGTACGACCTATTGACTTTGACCAGTTTGACTTTTTCCTGTTTGGGAAATCGATCAGAACGCGATAACTTTCGCATACGGTGTCCGTTTGCAAAAAAAATTATATGGTTGGAATCAACGTGACAAGACAAACAAAATGGCGTTGGTTTCGTCTGATTCTGAGAAATTTGTTTGTTAGGCCTTCCTGGATCCATTTTGGATCATGCCTCCCCACTAAGACCTTTTGGTCCTCCAATATGGTATTAACCAGTCATTAAGTGTGGGATAGGCCACCCCACTTGTCTTTTGTCTTTAAACTCTGTCTTGTGCATCTAACGCATCATAATCAATTGAAAAACAACCATGACGACTGAGAGTATATTTTTATCCACTTTTACTCTTTCACATCAAGTTACTGGAGCCACTACCATCCATATTGAAAACATTAGCAACGATAACATCAGAAATATGACTACAAATGAGCTAATATGTTTGATGTGCTTTCACAATATTAGTTTATATTGAAGCAAAGTATGATTGAATTTCCATTCTACAACCATCTCATGTTCATGCTTAAGATCAACTGCTTAACTTGGCACAATTATATGTGTGTTGCTTGCATAAGTTGCATTCCTTAATTGTTCCATTGTTTGTAGAGATTGATTTTCTTTTATGTGATGAGCATGTACAACATATTCATTGTCTTCTTTAGTTAAGTGATATTGATTATGTTCCTTGTAGAATATTGTTTTGCAATCATACAAATAAGGGTTGCCTAAGACCATTCCACATTCATTGAGTGGCACCACATCACACGTTACCTCATCCACAAACTTTGATGAAATTGCAAAATATAAAGTGCATTTCTTTGTTATGTGAAATTTATGATTGTTGTTTATCCATTTGAGTAAGGTTTATGATGTAGCTTAGTTGTCAATCCAAATTGTTTAACCACTTCCTCTAAAATCAAGTTATATTGAGATCCACTATCTATCAATGTATCGATATTAGTATGTTTCATTATCACCCTTATGTGAAACAATTTACTTCTATAATCATATCCTTCACCAATTTTACTTGTCAAGCTAACTGTTGTAATTTTAGTATCATCACCTGATCATATCCCAAGTCTGTAGGCCATGTTGTTGTTGCAATTGTTTTCCTCCCTTTCCTTTCTTTAAACCAATTCAGTCTCTTCTCTAGGTGCAATTTCCAACAATGGTCATCATCGTGCCCTTATTTCTTGCAATGCTTGCAAGAGAGCTTATCTTCCTTTCTTGTCATTGAATTTGATTTCTTTCCATTCCCCTTCCTTTTGTTCTCTTTCATTGAAGATTATTCCCTTGATACACCAACTCCTATTTTCCCTACTTCGATGTATGTTGCTTGAACATAAACTCATCAAGATTAGTAAGTCCAAACATAAATACAGTGTTACGAATATGTGCAGGTAAACCTCCTATATACTTCATAAGAGTTTCTTGGGTATGTAATGGAATATTTAACATTAATGCCATCTTATGAAATTCATCTATGTATTCTTGCATTGTTTGTCATTTTCTTAGTTTAAGACTTTGCCATTCAATTAAATCTTTATCCTTATAAACCAAAGGACAAAATTGCTTTCTAAGTGAAAAAACAAAATCTTGCCATGATGGAAATACATTACCAACTTGATGCATGCCATTTTGGAGCTTACTCTTCCACCGGATGAGTGTTGTCCCTGCAAGTCGAAGCGATGACAACTTGATTTGAGTTGCCTCATCCTTGATTTGTTGTACACTGCAATAAAATTCCATCTGTCTGACCTAGTTACCAAGCTCAACATTGACTTCACCATCATACATAGGCAATTCAAATTTCACATCAAGCTTAAGTAAAGGCATATCATGTTTATGTTTATGGGAATGTTTTCTTGTGGTGGATTTTGAACTTCTACTTGAAAAAGAAGATGATGATGGAGAAGAAGGAGGTGAAGGAGGAGGTTTAAAAGGATCCTCTCCTTCTTGAATTTTGTCCTGTTTTGAAGATTCCCCTTGGAAAGGCCTCTTTCATTCCAAGTAATCCTCATATAAGACCTTTACCATCTCAGACATTGCGAATAAAGTATTTTGCAACTCTATCTCGCTCTGAGACATGCCTTCTTCCAATACCATCTCCTCATTTTGAGAAGTCCTCTTTCTTGATCCAATCTCAGGATCCCCATCTACAAGATCTCATGCACCATGACTCAACTTTTCCATGGTAATCATACAAACTCCAAAACCAATTTTCAACCTACTCTAATACCACTTGATCCGAAATTGATCTTTAAAGACTTGGCTAAGTTTTAAGCATGTGTTCGATTACCAATTAGGAATTAAGGAAAGAAGAAGAACTTAATGAGGTATTATAGCATCCATCATAAGGAAATGCAGATCAGAATATAAGCACAAAGAACAACAAAACATAACAACAAAGTTGTTAACGGAGTTCGGTAAGATTGCCTACGTCTCTGAGCCTTTGTCTTAGTGGGTGAGGCTTTCTTATTTCTCTTCAATGCTTCAAAAGTACATTATAAAAATGTCAAAAGGATTACAAATTGGTATGGTTATGTTCTTCTAGACCTCAAGAATCCAACACAACTGACGACAATGAAAAATGTTGAGCGTGGCTCCCAGAATTGACCCACGAAGTTTGCTTCCTCAATGGCTTCCCTGCATAAAAATGGCTTAAAGCTTCATAAAATAATCATCATTCTTCCAATATGAACCTTCTAGTCTGTCAAAAACCTCTTATTTATATAGGATTTGAGTTGGTATCCTCCTCCCAACTTCTTCCCAAGATTTGGCCTCAAATCGGGCTCCAGATCCCCCAAAAATGGCTAAAATCCTCCAAAATCAGCATAAAAATCCACAAAAAACTTTAATATAAAGTTTAAAACCCAAATTTGCAAATAATGTGGGCACAACCCCCTTTCTCTAGGATCCTAGTCATATGGAGCCCACCATATGGCCAAGGGCTGGGTCATGCTCCTATTCAATGGATAAGCCCATGTTCTGGTTGCATGCAGGGCCATGTGGTTTGGCCTTAACCCTCACGCCCTGCCTTTGGCTCCCAATATATAGCTCTAGTCACGTGGCGTGCCATATGGCCTTTCTTTGGCCCCCACCGATTGCGGTTTAGCCCAAAAAAAACTTCCACATAACGCTTTAAATCTGAATTCGATCGTTGGTTTGAATAGGCACCAACCATACTCGTGTGGCCAATGCATGGGATTAGACCGTTTCTCGTGTTATAGGTTGGGGGTTCGAGCCCAACGGAGTCACAGCCAATTTTTTTCCTAGCCAACATTGGAAAAATCCAAGGTGCCACGTGGTACCCTCTGATTGGGCCACGTGTCACCCTGTGATTGGCCTGTATGGTACAGTCAACACACAATCAATAACCCAGTCATCATGCATGGTCACATGCCACATCATAGTCATACAACCATGTGTCGTGCCACGTCCTCGTATGTACTTCCAAGTCACCTACCACGTCAGCATCCCTATTTTCCAGTCACCTTTCCACGTCAACATCCGTACAACCACATGTCGTCTGTACTGCCACGTGTCAACCTATCATTGTTCCATGTCACGTACGGACTTCCACGTGTCACATCCGTACACTACCACGTGTCAATTCCATATTGGTCCAACTCAACCTAAAAATGCCAAAACTGAGTGACACATGTCACCTCCTCATGATTCCAAGTGTCCCTGGTGACGTTAGCAATACATCCTGTTGAATTTGACCAGTTTGACTTTTTGCCTGTTTGGAAAATTGATCAGAACATGATAAATTTCGCATATGGTGTTCGTTTGCAAAAAACAATATATGGTCAGAATCAACGCGATGAGCCAGACGCAATGGAGTTGGTTTCGATCGATTCTAATAACTTTGATTTGTAGTCCTTCCTAGATCCATTTTGGATCACCACACATCACCTTCATGCATTAATCCCCCCCAAGGTTTAATTATACCACAATTATCTATTAATCAAGGATATAATTAAGTTTTACAAGACTTTGGGTCAACTTGCTTACTAAGATCCTTTTCTTAACCTACCTAAGCCCCCTTGTCTTTCCCCTCTTGTGGAGTCATAGCCCCACTTCGTTTTTCCTTCTCTTTTGCAGTAGGTGATGTACTTATTAATAATATTCAATGTTTGGTTACATATTACATTGTCCATCTTATAGCCATCATCATGTACATACACAACACCAAATTGGTGATCAAAAACAGGGTATTAAATTCTCCTTACCCTAGACTTTTCACGGTGCTAGGTGCACATCATCATTATATACAATGATAACAATTTTTTTTTTACATGAAAATGCCAAAACAAATGACGATATGCCTATTGTATTGCATCCTCTAGCTCACATGTTGTTTCTTCAAGGATGTAGTGAATCCATTGAATCTTTACCTACAAATGACATTATTCCTAAGCAGACTTAGCTCCTTGTTCAATATGCACATTGGTTATACCTGGAAGTCTCCTTGTGTCCTTGAGGATTTACCATATCTTATATGATCATATTTTTTCCACCGCCTCTAGGATTTTCTTTTCCCTCAACCTCTTATATTAGTCGATATTCTTATAAATCCATTCTCACCCCTATAATCCAGTTTAATCTGATTTTTCCTTGTCACCTTGAGGATTTACCATATTTGATCTGATCAGATTTTCCCCACCACCTCTAGGATTTGTGTTTCCCTAAATCTATTGTAAATAGTGGGTAGTGAATATTCTTCTAAATCCACTCTTAGTATGCAAATGTTTCTCTTCACAAGAGCTCTCATTGTTCTCCACGACATAGGATGTGTTATAACCCTATAATTTATAGGATCAACTGGTGATTGAAAATTTTTCCTTTAGTGTTTTTGGTTTGTAAATAATGTTGCGTTATGCAAATGATTTGAAAAGAAAAGAAAAGAAAAGAATAAAATGAGAAAAAAGAATAAAATAGGGCATAAAAGAAAAAATGAACAAAGCCCCATGCATTAACAATGACTTGATCCATATAGTTTAAACATGGCCAAGTCCTTTTGAATTTATATTGATAAGATTAGTGAATAAGCTTGGTTAAACTATTCAATCTTAGCCAAGTAGTTAGGTTAGTTAGTGAATAAATTTGATCAGACTATTTAATCCTGATCAAATAGCCCTAGGGTAGAGTAATTTTTAGTCCAACAATTTAATCTAGGCTAAATGTCATATGTGAATAGGTTAGAACATAGGTTAGTTGACTTTATTTCAATAAAATATGCATGATGATCAATGCAAATTCATGTCTTTGATGTTTGAAAGTGTGTTGCCTAACCCCATGGCGGCAAACAGTAGGGAAAGTAGAGCAAACCCATAAAAAAGCACTAAGCCTAAGTTTCCGCTCCATATATGATTTCGCACTTACAGATTAAAAAGTGTGCACAGATCTACGACAAACAGTAGGGAAAGTAGAGCAAACCCATAAAAAAACATTAAGCCTAAGTTTTCGCTCCATATATGATTTCGCGCTTACAGATTAAAAAGTGTGCACATATCTACGGCTGAGGCATTGGCGCCTAGATCTACGCTCGAGATGTAATTCTAGACCCCCTCGAACGTTCTGCTTTTAACGGTGGGGGGGTCCGGAATGATGATTAACAAGAGCGCATAGATGAATGGTCCA
>JZKD02S0898208.1:222955-233951 GCA_000966675.3 Picea glauca
TATATTTTCATTGTCAAACCAACATTTTCCAAGTATACAGAAACAGATGAAATATATCGAAGACTACTCAAAGTCACCATTCTCAGTCAGCTAAGATGGGAAGAGCTGTGCAATTTGATCGAGTAGGAGATGAGGTGTACAAGTTGATTCGGCAAGCGGATCAGTCAAAGTCATTTGGATGACTCACCAATGGTGTACAAGTTGAGTCAACAAGCAGATTAGTCAAAGTCATGTGGATGACTCACCAATGGCCTTCCACAGAATCAACATGAAGAATTCGACACATCATCGATAGTTCCTAAATTTTTGTATTTTGTTACGTAGTTAGTTAGATTCAGATCTTGCTACGTCCTGATCATTAATGACAGGGTCGTTTGTAATTTTGATTATAAATACTTTAAACTTTGAAGTACTGAGGGTTGATCTTTACGCCCTAGCAAGTTGTGAGCATTGTAATTGTTATTAAGAGATCTTCCAGTCATATAAATGGACGTTTCACATGATTCTTGCATGTTAGCTGTTGGTGAAGTTTTTCTCTTCTTCGTTGAATGTGTATCTCTCTTAGTTATCATCGTGTTTTCTAATCTAATCATTAAAATGAGTTAAAGTTGCAGAATTTACTTTCGTGTACTCTGTTTCTATCTTTTAATGATCTAAATGTTTATCTTCTGAGATTATAATTAAGAAATTCTTAAATGCTTCTTAGTTATAATTGACTATCTCATCTTTTCTGCTATCCATCTTTTTTATGCTAAAGAATCCAACAATTGCATTATCTCGCCTTGTGGGAATACCTTTTAAAATCCTTTAGTTTCTCTCCTTTCTATAAGACAGACTCCATAGCCCAATGGATGCATAAATCCTATTTCAGCCAATTTACAAAAAACAAACAACTCGTTCTCATCAATTTTAACTAGCCTAATATTTGAAAACTAAACAAAGTTAAATCTTACAGAGAGATCCCTCTCTGAAACTGGCAGGGCTAGATCCCAGTTTCGAAGTGGTTGAATAAAGTTACCTCTAGTAAATTTCTTCTGCCCTTTCAACAAACTCTGGGAATTTACAGAGCGTTAACATAATTGGCGACCATACTGGGGACTGAACAAACTTACAATCTTACGATTTCTTTCCTTAGACGAAGAAAAATTTATTTCTGAACAAGTAAAAAAATCCAAATATATAAAGAGATAATGTTCAGAGGTTGTTAAAGTTTGTATATAATTAGTTTAAGATATTCTTAAAAGAAAAGCAAAATAAAAAGTAAAATTCCAGCTCCCAAAAGGGATTTTACTAGATCTCATCTAGATCCAAAACCCGTAGTTGCAATAGACAATCCTGAAAAATTACTCAGAAAGAAAAATGCTACAGAAGGTTCAAGAAGTCACAGTCCCCTTCATAGGTGTCCTTCTCTCCCGGATAAACTGGTAGCCCTTCAAGATCTCGATTTTGATATCCCTTTCGAACAAAGCCTATTTAGAGAAAACTCAGACAGCTTCGTAAGTGAAACAATGTTAGATCAAACCATCCTGCAACCTAGGACTCCTGAAATTCTCTCACCCAGGGCAGACGTTGATCAACGTTTTCTTCAGGAATTTGATAAACTAGAAGATTTGGTGGATAATATTGATCAAGCCTTGGACAGAGCTCACTTCCAGTAGTCGGTTGAACTTTCTACCTTAACTATTGTTGCAGCCTTTGTGAAACCACAAACAGTTCACTTTGCTCCTTCTAGCCCTTCATCCTCTTCGACGTTTGTTACATCCCCTCCAATTATGCAGGTTATTGTTCAAACTCCTCCACCATCTATGGCAGCAAGATATGCTCCCTTGGTGTTGGCTTCCCCTTTGCATGCCATGCCTCAGGATTATCAAAACATACTCCCTCAATATGACAGTATTGGTCCTATTAATGCACAACAACATGTTGACAAAATGAATGATTATTTTGATCTACAGGAAGTAGATGAAGTTGATGTACAATTGAGATTGTTTGCACAGAGCCTGACTGGAGAGGTTAAGAAGTGGTTTAAAGCCTTACGTTCTGCTTTGATAGTAGACCTTGCTGCTTTCCACAGAATTTTCCTGGACAGAAGGGAGGTTAAGAAAAATCCACTCCAGATATTATCAGAATATGAGAACATTAAGAGGAATCAGGGAGAAACAATGCAGGACTACTGTACTTGGTTCAATAATCTTTATAATGTCATCCCAGCTAACATAAAACCCCCTCAAGGTTTAGCACTAATTAAGTTTCTTGATGGATTCGACACAGATATGTCATATCAGTTAAGGGAAAGGAATTTAGCTACTTTGGAAGACATTCAAAAGAGTGCAGTAAGTGTGGAGGCTAATATACTAGCCAGAAGGGCCAGATAGAGAACAGAGAGGAGGTTCACAATTAAAGAAGAACCTTCCACATCCTCTTCAGATGCCAAATTGGAATCCTTAACTAGAGCCATGGAAAGGATGATGGAGAGACTTACCATAGCTAAAAGAAATCCTTCCAGGGAGAACTAAGCTACTCCTCCAATTCAAAATTCTAACTTCATAAGAAATCTGTCCTAGGTCCGGCAGAGAGATCCTAGGGATCAAAGGGAACAGAGGGGGGAAGATAAGTAGATTAGACCACCCCTTCAGGAGAACTATGTTGATGATGGGGAGGAGGTAATCGAGGAGTTTGATGACCCTCATATAAACCTAATGGGTGATCACGATCACGATCATGAATCCATTTTCCTCACCCAGGAAGAACACGATATGTTTCTCCTTTCACAAACAGAGGTAAATGAGGAAGCTGAGGAATCAGAACAACGGGCTTTTGAGAATGCTATAATGGAAGTCCATAGGCAGTATAACCTGAGGAGCAAGAAATCAAATGACAACCCTCCAAAGAATACTCCTGAAACAAAAAAGAGTAACGAAATGAAGAAAGTGATCAAGACCAAGAAGACCTCAAAAACTCCTCCCAAGAAAGTCCCCGAGAGAAATAATGTTGAATCTTCTGCACCAAGAGCTCCAGAAATTGTACAAAGGGAAAACCAGATTGAAGTTTCATCAACCAATCAAATAGTCCAACCAAGGGCACCTGGCTATAGAGTTCCAACAGATAAACCAGAAGCACAGACCTTAAGCAAAGTTTCCACTACATTCATCCTTGAAGGGGAGTTAGCTAAATTAAAAATTCCCATTCCTCTTTACGAGTTAATGAACAAGAACGTTTATAGGTCGTAGGTGATTAAATATTTAAGCATCGAGCCTGAGATGGGTACCAAGGCTTTGAATGTTGGATCAACAAATCACTCGGACATAGTAAATATTGTTGATGATCGACCAAAGCTCCTTTTCGGTCCTGAAGTCGATGGTCAGACTAATAACGGGGTTGTCGCACCTTTTTACATCAGCTTAAATATTCATGACTTGATATTGCACAATGCTATATTAGATTCGAGGGCCTCTCACAACTTGATGCCCAAAGCTGTGATGGAAAAGTTGGGACTCAAAGTCACCAGACCCTACAAATATTTGCATTCGTTCGATTCCAGCAAGGTAAAATGTATAGGCCTGATTAAGGACCTATGTATCACTCTGGTTCAAATCCCGACAAAGAGCATGGTGATGGATGTGGTGGTTGCATACATCCCTCCTAAATATAATATGTTACTATCCAGATCTTGGGGGCGCAAATTGAAAGGCACCTTACAGTTAGACATGTCTTACGCTACAATCCCAGTTTTTGGACAATAGAGGAGACTGTACAGGGAGACATTGATGAAATACATGGTCATCAGTCAAGATAAACCCCATAATTACTCGCTATACGCTGCACACTCTGACCTAGATTCTTTCATTTTGTACAATGACGGTGACCTGGAAAGTCAAATTTCTCACCTGGAACATGTTACACATGATTCAAAAGAAGAAAAAGTTGTCACTAAGGTAAGAAACTCTGAAATTGTAGGAAGTGAAGAACTGCCAGCTGATTTCTGGAGCATGGAATTTGATGGAGATGTGAGCAAGGAAGGAGCCGGAGCTGGAGTTTGGTTTCACAATCACAAAACAAGGTACTCAGAAAGTCATTCTTACAAACTGATTTCCAGTGCACGAACAATATAGCTGAGTATGAAGCTTTGATGCTCAGCCTAAAACTACTAAAGAAGGTTGGTGCCAAACAAATCATGGTAAGAGGTGATTTTGAACTGATTATCAAACAAATCAAAGGTGAATATGCAGCTAAACATCCCAGACTTAGGGCTTATAGGAATGTTTCTTTGGACGCTCTTCAATGTTTCGCAGAGGTTGATCTGCAGGTAATGCCCAAAGGACAGAACATAATAGTAGACGGGTTGGCTACATCAACAACTACATGCAAAATACTATTCCGTCCCACTCGCCAATACACTGTCGAGGTGAAGTGTAGACCAACTATCTCGGAAAACATTAGATACTGGCAGGTATTCGGGGATGATGATCAAATTGAAGATTTTCTGCAATGTAAGAATGATTTCGAATGTACGAATATAGACTTAGAAAATGATGATAAGGTTGTAAATAAATCTGTTTTTGAGAGTGGTAGTGTAAATACAGTAGATGTAGAGGAATTAAATGAGAATGAAACAGATTCTAATATTTTACAGTTGAAAAATAATGTGTTGTCTAGAGGATTAGTTCCATTGGAAGACTTATTTGATTTTAATGGCGTAGCAAAAAAACCCAAAATAGAAGCCAGTGGTAAAGAGGTCGAAGACTGTAACATAGGAACAAAAGAAAAACCCAAGATAGTAAAACTTTCAAAATCTTTACCCCCGGAGAAAAAATGCAAATACATTGAACTTTTCAAGGAATATGTAGATGTGTTTGCTTGGGGTTATGAGGATTTAAAATCTTATGATACAAGCATCATACAACATAAAATCCCAATAAAGGAAGAACACAAACCTTTCAGACATAAACTTAGGAGGATAAATCCTAAGTTACTTCCTCTAATAGAAAAGGAGATCAAAAAGATGTATGATTCCAAAATTATAGTTCCCTTAAGATTTTCTAAATGGGTTTCTAATCTGGTTCCTACCATAAAGAAGACCGGTGAAATCAGACTTTGCATTGATTTCCGAAACCTGAACAAAGTCTCACTCAAAGAAAATTACCCTCTGCCTAAGATGGATCACATCTTGCAAAAAGTAGTTGGATTAAGCATGATCTCCTTACTAGACATATTCTCAGGCTATAACCAGGTTCTTGTTCACCCAGATGATCAAGAAAAAAACAGCTTTTACCACACCTTGGGGAACCTTCATGTATGTGAAGATGCCCTTTGGTTTGATTAATGTTGGTGCCACTTTCCAAAGAGCAATGTATATTTCTTTTGTGGACAAACTTGGTAGGTTCATAGTTGTATATCTGGATAATGTTACAGTTTATTCCAAATCTAACGAAGAGCATTTACTGCATCTCAAAAGAGTGTTTGAGAAATGTAGAAGATTTGGGATTTCTTTGAATCCCAAGAAAATTCTATTTGGATTAGAAGAAGGCAAGTTGTTGGGACACATAATCTCTAAGGACATAATTAAAATAGATCCCAGCATAATAGAGGCCATCCATAAACTAGAACACCCTAGGAACATTAAAGAGTTACAATCTTTCATTGGAAAAATAAACTTCTTGAGAAGATTCATACCCAATCTGGTTGAGCTTCTCAGGAACATTACAAATATGTTGAAAAAAGACATAAAAATAAAATGGGACACTAGAGCCAATCGGTCATTTGAGTAGGTTAAACATGCACTCACACAATCTCCAGTTTTGATTAGTCCAGACTTCACCAAAGATTTTTACCTTTTCTCTTTTGCATCCGAACACACCATCACAGTTGTACTACTGCAAAAAAATAGTGAAGGGTATGAACAACCCATAGTTGTTTTTAGCAAATCCTTGAGAGATGCTACGTTGAATTATAAAATAATGGAGAAACAAGCCTTTGCTCTGGTGAAATCTATAAAAGATTTTAGGGTTTATATTCTTCATTCCCACATAATTGCTTACATTCCAAACGCAGTGGTAAAGGATATCCTGACTCAGGATAACCCCGATGGTAGGAGAGGGAAGTGGATTGTTGTTATTCTGGAATATGATATAGAGATTAAGCCTACCAAACTAATCAAAGGTTAGGGTCTAGCAAAGTTAATGGATGAGTCTAATTTCCATGCTTTAGATATTAATTTTCTGGCTGCAGTGGATGAACAGGTAGAGAAGGCAACTCCAAGCGTGAAAGAGGTATTCCTAAACTCTCCATGGTATGCAGAGCTCATATTTGTCCTTCATAATTTACAAGCTCCCCCTGGGCTAACTAAAACTAAAGCCATATTTCTGAAACTGAAAGCATTGAAATTTTGTATTCTGGAAGGTAATCTTTATTGGAAATATCCTGGAGGTATTTTTCTCAACTGCCTGTTAAAAGACGAAGCTGACAAGGTTCCGTAGGATCTTCATGCAGGAGATTGCAGTGGGCATCTGAGTTGGAAGAGCACAACTATTAAGATCCTCCGAGATGGGTTTTACTGGCCCACGTTGTTTGTCGATGTGCATCAAAAGGTCACTTCATGCCATAGATGTCAAGTGTTTGAAGGTAAGAAGAAGCTTCTTCCTTTTCCCCTGAAGCCCACCTCAGTTGAAGATCCTTTCTAGCAATGGGGATTAGACTTCATCGGAGAGATACACCCTCCTTCTTCGGGTCAACATAGATGGATCCTCACTACCACAGATTATTTCACAAAGTGGATCAAAGTTGTACCATGCAGGCAAGCTACTGACTCTGTTATCATTAAGTTTCTGAAAAATCATATTTTGTCTCGTTTTGGATGTCCAAGAAAAATCATAGCTGACAATGCAGCAACCTTCTGATCCAAAAAGCTCATAGAGTTTTGTAGCCAATTTCACATTATTTTGGGACACTCCACAACTTATTACCCTCAGGGAAATGGGCTAAGTGAGTCCTCCAACAAAACTCTGGTGAACATCATTAAGAAGACACTACAGGAGAACAAGAATTCATGGCATAATAAGCTGGTTTTTGCACTTTGGGCTGATAGACTTACCACCAAGATATCGATTGGTATGTATCCATACCAGTTGGTTTATGGCACTGAGGCAATTTTCCCTACTTCTCTAGGGGTTCCAGTCATGAAACTGTTACAAGATATGCAAGCTGAACCAAATGATTCCCAAAGAAGAATAAACCAGATGATTCACTTGCAACAATCCATGGAAGATGTATACAACAAAACCAGGTCATCCAGGAAAACATAAAAAATATTTTTGATAAAAGAAGTAAAGAAGATGATTTTGAGTTAGGTGATTTGGTGCTGAAGTGGGATTCCAGAAATGAAGACAAGGGAAAACATCGGAAGTTTGATAGCTTATGGAAGGGCCCTTGCATTATTCAGGCATTCAGAGGAAATAATGCTTTCTTGCTAAAAAATAGTGATGGAACATTCCTGCTAGGTGGACCTGTGAATGGCAAGATGATGAAACATTATTCACCACCTCAATAAAGGCTTTTGCCACTCATTTCCATTGTACAAACTATTTCTTTTACTTGCAGTTTATGAGTGGGGGACATTGATCAGATGGTTGAAGCCCGCAGAGAAGGCCCTGAGCCACTGGACAATGTCACCAAAATTGTCAAAATAAAACAAATCATATAGCAGAATAAGCTCTAGAGAGAATTTCTTAGAGAATTAGGATTCTTGGCACTTCACAAGGAAAGTACCATCCCCAAGTGGAGCCACTGTTATAACCCTATAATTTATAGGATCAACTGGTGATTGAAAATTTTTCCTTTAGTGTTTTTGGTTTGTAAATAATGTTGCATTCTGCAAATGATTTGAAAAGAAAATAAAAGAAAAAATGAGAAAAAAGAATAAAAGAGGGCATAAAAGAAAAAATGAACAAAGCCCCATGCAATAACAATGACTTGATCCATATAGTTTAAGCATGGCCAAGTCCTTTTGAATTTATGTTGATAGGATTAGTGAATAAGCTTGGTTAAACTGTTCAATCTTAGCCAAGTAGTTAGGTTAGTTAGTGAATAAATTTTATCAGATTGTTTAATCCTGATCAAATAGCCCTAGGGTAGAGTAATTTTTAGTCCAACAGTTTAATCTAGGCTAAATGTCATATGTGAATAGGTTAGAACATAGGTTAGTTGACTTTATTTCAATAAAATATGCATGATGATCGATGAAAATTCATGTCTTTGATGTTTGAAAGTGTGTTGCCTAACCCCATGGCGGAAAACAACAGGGAAAGTAGAGCAAACCCATAAAAAAGAACTAAGCCTAATTTTCCGCTCCATATATGATTTCGCGCTTACAGATTAAAAAGTGTGCACAGATCTACGACTGAGGCATTGGCACCTAGATCTATGCTCGAGATGTAATTCTGGACCCCCTTGACCATTCTTCTTTTAACGGTGGGGGGGGCAGTCAAGAATGATGATTAACAAGAGCACATAGATGAACGGTCCAACAGATGGTGCGTAGATGAACATCTGATAAGAGTTTCCGGACCCCCCCGACCATTCTGCTTTTAACGGTGGGGGGGGGGTCCGGAATGAAGTGGTTTTCTTGGCGGGCCCCATCCTAACGTGGAATGAATCTATTGCGTTGGGTCCCCTCCGATCCAAAACCACTTACTACCCTCCTAACATACCGTCGCTACCTCATGACGTCACACCCCAGTACTTTCCTCTACAGGTATCGTCTCACAACTCTGTCAGGTCATCCCCCTTGTTCACCCATCACAATTCACCTCACACTTTTTATTCTCCAATCAACGCTATCCACGTCACCCTGTCGCACACATCATCTATCCTTTACTTGCCATCTCACACTTCAAATGATCTGTTGGCCATTTACTACAGGATAACATATCTGTTAGCCCGCTGACCTATCCCTCGCGCCCAATGGATACCTGTTCACTCAAAACTAGCCCCTTTTTCCGCCATTTGCACACTGCTCACTCTCTCCGCACACTAGACAACTCTTTTCCCCTCACTAATCAATTCATTAACCCAACCACAACCATTACTCGCTACCGTTTTTGTTTAAACTGCAGGTACTCTTCACAGTGATGGTGCCAAAGTCCAAAAAGAAGAGGCCGAGGAAAATCCTTTCCTCCCACCTCCTGTCGACCTTGACCATATCCCATTAGCCGACAAGGATTATTTAATCTTAGAGACAAGGTGCGAATTCAATTTCGCAGAGTTGCAGTCTTGGTTTAAAGACACATTTATAGATCTAAGCGATGAAATTGGGCTCTAGGAGTCCAATCTTCCTCTGTATCTCTTTCCCCAAGTCCATCATTTCCCTGAATTCTCCCTCAAATGTGAAGCTCATTACCTCCCCGACCAGAGAGCCATAGTTTCTTCATCCATGGAAACTCTTTTCTTTATCACACCAAAGGCCATTGATCTGATGATGCAGATATCTAGAGTCGAATCTACCTCCCCTTTCAACCTTAAAATCCTAACAGAGTTGTACCAGAATCTGTCTTTCCCTCAAAGAGCCCAAATTTTTGAGCTTTTTCTCCCACAAGATGCTCAGCTCCCCAAGAAAAATCCCCCGTATCATTCCTCCATGTTCCCAGAGAAGGGAAACCAAGTTATTTCATCGCTTTGTTGCCTGCTTGGTTATTTTTCAGACGAATGGGTGGATGAGACTATATTAGGTTTCCTATCCATTTTCTCTGTTGAGGAAAAGGCTACCATCCAGTTCGACTACATCACTTTCTTGGCAGAGAACATCCACGATCATCTTTCAAAGTTCACCACAGACGACATGTTCTGGTATTCCTCAACATTGGCTTACATGTTCACCTTCTTTCAAGAAGAAAGGTTCTCTTTCTTGATGCAGAAAATGGACAAGGACGGGAAAACACATGCGGTAACATCTTGGAATTTTCTGCTCCGAAGGAACTCCATAGAGTTCGACTTGAAATAGTTCATCGAGCAGTTTTATGATCCGAAATCAGATCCAAAAGCCTGACAGGGCTTGAAAAATGCTCAAAAATGAAAGTGCTCAGAATCCGACAAAACCAACTCCATTGCGTCCGTCTCGTCTTCCCGATTCCGACGGTATATTTACTTTGTCAAACAGGCTCCGTATGCAAAAGTTACCCCGTTCTGATCGGAAACCCAAACATGTAAAAAGTCAAAGGTCAACTGGTCAAAAAGTCAACGCTGATGGCAGCATGACATCAGCATGCTGGCTGTGTAGTAGATGACGTGGCACTCTTTGGATGATGGTGATTGGGCAATTTCGCTGACAAGTCAGACATGTGGTAGGCAACTGGACCAGTCAATAGCTAACAAGTGGCATTAATCCGTCAAATGGGGAGATGCCACGTGGCCCAGTCATGGGCAGCCACGTGGAACCCAATCATCATTTGAAGTGGCATGTTTCAAAAAAAATTTTGGGGTCCATGGGATTTGAACCCATGACCACCACCAAACCCAACACCTTAAGAAATGATCCTTTGCCAATACACCAAATTATTGCTTATGATATAAAACCCACAATATGAAATATATTGCATGGTATGTGCGCATAAAGGAGGGGGCTGTGGGCTAAGCCCCAGCCCGTAGTCTATCCACCTGCATGTGATCAACGACCAAGAGGGCGCGGGCGCCACTACCTGTTGGGCGCATTTTCTTTTAGGGCATGGTTCTATCCCATGCACCATGTGTCCGTATGATGGGGGGCTTATCCCTTCAAATGCGCGCAGTTGGGATGTGGTCACATGGAGCCCCATATGACTGTTCAAGGGGGAGAGTGTGTGGATGGAAGGGGCTAGGCCCTTTTTTTAACTATAAAGTAGGTTTTGTAACCAATTTGTGGGTTTTAATTGTAATTAAGCCCATTTTTTAATGTATTTTCTCCATTTTTGGGAGTTATTGGGTAGTTTTGGAGCCTAAATTTTGGGGGGAAGTTGGAGATGAGCAA
>JZKD02S0898209.1:0-14032 GCA_000966675.3 Picea glauca
TAAGCTACTGCATGTATTTGAAATTTAAATACCTGAACCTTTCATGCCATATCCTACTTCTTTCATCAACATGCATAAGCAGTAATGCAAAATCTGGTTCAATAAATTTAGAAAATGTGTAGAGTCTGGATTGGTGATTTACCTCACCAGTAGCAACTTGGGAATTGGTTTTCATGTTATAGATACCCATAGCACCAGGTGTGAATATTACTCTCTTTCTGGTGCTATAGTTTGTCATCTGATATGCAGAGAGAAGATTGATAGAGATTTTGGGAATGTGTAGCACATTCTCGAAGCTCCCGTTTGTAAGTTCAACTCTCCCTTTTTCGGTGACTTCGACTGAAGAGTTATTCCCCATCAGAAGTGTGAACTGAAGATAATATTCCCCTAGAATGTAGGAAAAGGAATATTCTCCCTAAAATGTAGGAGACTGGATAATGACTAATAAACATAGGGAAAACCTTAGGAAAAAGAAATCCTAGGTGTGTGTGTGAAGTATCTCCAAAACCTCCTTGAACATCATTATGGTGAAAATAAAAGAGTGGGTCCCGAAAACAAGGCCATGTTAGGTATCTGAAAAAAAAGACACATTGAAATAAATAAGGAAAGAGGCAAAACCTCATGGTAAACCCCCCCCCTCAAGGTACAATGTATTAAAAAAAATAACTGACAGTTTCTAGGAAACTTTGTCCTTCACTCCAAGACGACTGTGCATAGAATGAAACTTCTTCTAGGTGAAGGTCTTGGTGAATATGTTTGCAGTTTGTTCTGCTGAAGTACAAAAATGTAGGTCGAATATCCGCACATGTAATTAGTTCCATATGTAGTGCATGTGGATCTCGATGTGCTTCATTTTCTACCTCTGAATTGGATCTCTGCAGAACTTTAGAGTACTTTGGTTGTCACACCAGATGGCGATCGACTAGTGAAACCAAATGCCCAACTTAGTGAGAAAATGTTCTATCCATATAGATTGAATGATTATGTTAAATACCCCTATGTACTCTGCCTTGGATGAATATAGAGAAATAGTAGCCCACTTCTTTCTAGACCAACATATGGGCTCAAAAACCAGAATAAGTGAGTAACCGGATGTGGACTTGCGATCAATGTTGTCGCCAACCCAGTTAGAATCAGTGAACCCAATGAGGTCCAATGCAGATTACGATGCATAGTGAATTCCAAAGGTGATGGTGCCCTGTATGTATCGAAGGATACACTTTTAAACATTCCAATGTAGCTCATGTGTCTCTTGCATGAACCGAGAGATTGCTTTGATTACATAGGAGAGGTATGGTATGGAGTGTGTGAGATACAACAAGATCCACACTAGTTGTCTGTACAATGTGCTTTCCAGCAATGGAGTGTCCCCGCTATCATCAAGTCTAACTCTTGATAGGAAAGGAGTCGGGGTAGACTTGTAGTTTTTCATGTGGAATCTCTCGAGGAGATCTCTTCCATACTTGGCCTGAGATAGTTTGATGCCTGATGCATCCTGATTGATATCAAGACCAAGGAATAAATGTAGTGGACCCATGTCTGTCATCAAGAACCTATCATGCATAATCCTCTTGAACACAACAATCGTTGAATTCGAGCAACCGATGATCAACAAATCATCAACATATAGAACTAGGAGTAGAAGTGAATCAACCGTCCTGAGCATGTAAACGTTCGGGTATGAATTACAACGTACAAAGTTTTGTGACAACAGGTAGGAGTCCATATTGGAATACCATGCCTCGAAGGCATGCTTGAGGCCATAAAGGGACTTCTTCTGTCTACAGACCAAATATTAATCCTACATGAAGCCCTGGGGCTGCTCCATATAGATCTCCTCAGAGATATCTCTATGAAGAAATGCATTCTTCACGTCCATCTTATGGACTTCCCATCCCTTGGCTATCGCAATGGAAAGTGCCAAGTGTATGGAGTCCATCTTCGCTATTGGAGCGAAGGTCTCGTCATAGTCAATGATTTTCACCCACTGAAAGCCTTTGGTGACTAGCCTAGCTTTGTATCTTTTAACCTATCCATTTACTACGCTCTTGGTCTTGTAGACCCATCTGCACCTGAAAATTTTCCTTCTTGAAGGAAGGGGAACCAGATCCCAAGTATGGTTCTAGAGGAGGGAGTTGTACTCCTCCTACATGGTGGATTCTCGAAAGGGATTCCCAGTAGCCTCACCATAGGAATGTGGATCTGAAGACTGAACCAATATAATATGCATGGGTGGCATCGGTTTAGTGGCGGTGAGTGCAATAGGAGGCTCCTCGAAATTCGATAAAGTCCTCTTGGTATCAACTAGATCCCCAACAAGATCTCCTGCACCATGAAGAGTAGTCTTGGCCCACTTGGGCCTCAGCTCTAGCTCTACATCTGCATGTGTTGAATCTTCATCTGACGTACTGAATTGGTATCTGAATCATTTGAATCCTATGAATCAAAAATCTCATATGAAGAAGAGTCGGCATGTGCATGCTCATCATCTTTGACAGGTGGAAGAACAAAAGTGTCTGCATGTGGCTCCTGAGGTGCATGAGATAAACTTTCCTCGAATTGGACACTATGGTCAATGATGATCTGGTCCATAGAGAGATCAATGAGTGTGTATCCCTTCACACCATTTGGGTATCCAACAAATATACACTATGTACTTTGTGGATCAAGTGACTTTCTCTTCTTAGAGGGAATACTGGCCCATGCACGTGAACCAAATATACAAAAGTGGGTCACTTCTGGTTTGAGGCTGCTCCAAGCCTCAAAGGGGATCTTATCCTTGACATATCTATGGGGAGATATGTTTTGGATGTAGTTCACAAAATTACATTCTTCATCCCATAATATCTGTGGAAGTGACTTTACATGAAACATGCAAGATGCCATCTCTTTCAAGGATCTATTTTTCCGCTCAACAACTCCATTTTGTTATGGAGTATAGGGAACTGTGTGCCACAACTGAATCTTGGCCTCAAGACAAATATTTTGTACCTCATGGTTGACATACTCCCCCCCCATTATATGTTCGGAGGAATTTGATCTTCCTTCTTGATTGCGTGTCAACAAGGGCTTTGAAATCTTTAAGATGATCAAATACTTCATATTTTTGCCTGAGAAAGAAAGTCCAAGTGTAGCGTGAGAAATCATCAATAAAATTGAGTATGTACCTTTCCTTAATAATTGATGGATGCGGAAAAGGGCCCATGAGATCACTGTGGATCAGATCCAAAGGAAAGGAGGCCTTCTGAGTCTTTCATTTGTCGAATTTCTCTTGAGGGTGTTTTCCAAGGACACATCCCTCACAAATTCCTTTGGAGACGTGGATTTCATGTATACCTTCAACCATTCCGTACTTTCTAAGATTTTGCATGTATCTGAAATTTAAATGTCTGAATATTTCGTGCCATATCCTACTTCTTTCATCAACACGCGTAATCATTAATGCAAAATCCGGTTCAATAAATTCAGAAAATGTGTAGATTATGGATTGATGATTTACCTCACTAGTAGAAACTTTAGAATTGGTTTGCATGTCATAGATATCCAATACATCAAGTGTGAATATTACTCTCTTTCCGGTGCTGGAGTTTTTCATATGATACATAGAGAGAGGATTGATGAAGATTTTGGGAACGTGTAGCACATTATCGAATCTCCCATTTGTGAGTTCAACTCTCCCTTTGCCAGTGAATTCGTTTGGAGAGTTGTCCCCCATCATAATAAGAGGAACTTTGCATGCATCCAATGAAGAGTATAATTATTTTGTGGATGCCATGTGGTGTGATGCACCTGAATCTACAATCCAAACATCGAGAGAAGTTAATGGCAATCAAAGCATGGCTAGAATTACCTTTCTCGGGGTTTTGATCTTCTGGATTTTTCTTCTTGGCACCCTCGGGGATGCGATATCTAAGGTTGTTTTGCTGAATTATTTGTGCCATTCAACCTATCTGCTTCTGCATGCATGCAGATTCTCGATGGAATCCTCGTTGGCAGTGAGTGCATTTCTCCCCTTTTCTTCCCTTTCCACCTTTGGATTCAGAGGAATCGTTGAAGGGTTTTGAGTACCCTTCCTTATTTTTATTTTCATGTTCCTTCCCTTTGTCTTTGTTTTTAGATTTCTGATTTTGGTGAGTGCTACCATCTTGCACAACAAGTGCATGTGCCTTTGAGCCTTTTATTTTTCCCATGTTGATGAGCTTGTTCTTCTCTTGCGTCAGAGACTCAATAAAGACCTCAAGAGAGGGCATGGTCTAGGTGGCTCCAGAGGCAAGCTTAAATGAATGAAATGTGGATACAAACACTAAGTATTCTGAACCAAGTTTGGAAAGAATGGTAAGAACCATTTTTTTCTCATCCTTAGGTTTATCAACCCCGCACGCCTTGAGTTTTGACAACAAATCCTTATATTTGGTAAAACAATATTGGAGATTATCGAAGGTTTTTGGATCCAAAGTGATAAATTCTACCTCGAGTATATGTCCCCTCATCTCGTCCTGTTTTCCAAAAAGTGATTCCATGGTGGTCCAGACTTCATTGGGGGTTTTACAGGAGGATATGTGAAAGATGATCTCAAGAGAAATGAGTCTATAAGCAATTGCATATGCTTCATCCATCCAATTCATATACTTGGATTTTTCTATGGATGATGTAGGTTCATTGTTAGTGCCCATGGTTAACCTGTATAATCCTTTGCTTCGAAGATGCAATTCCATCTTGTGCTTCCATGTAAATAAATTGTACTCTGTAAGAATTAATTATTTTGGAAATTGAATTTTCCCGTTGTATTCAATCTTTGGTACCTGCAAAAAGAGTCTGGTGTGTCTTTTTCTTATCAAATTTTCAGCTATGATACTATGTAAATGTGGATGAACCTACATAGATAAGATATAGCTAGCAAAGTACATACATAGTTTGTAGAAAAATGAGAAAAGACAAAAATGAGAGAGAGAGAGAGAATCAAAGAATTGTATTAACTATGTGAAAGAATGATACACTACAATAGATATGTGTTACATAGATCAACTAATGCACCATAATGCATGAGCTAATGTGCCATAGTGGTGGTCTAGAATGACCTAGATACACACCGACAGTTACGAGAGTTAATTGCCACCTAGTATAAGTCAACTATCCTCTCAGTCCTTAGTTAACTGAATGAAAGAAATAGTAATGTGCCACTCTGGTGATAATCCCAAGGACAATGTGCATTAGCAATGATGATCCCAATTCTTCATGGTGATGGAACCAATGTGGCATCAAGACTCCACTCAACTGATCCAACTAAAGTGTGAATTGAAGAGAATATTCCCCTAGAATGTAGGAAAATCAATATTCTCCTTAAACTGTAGGAGACTGGATAATGACTAATAAACATAGGGAAAACCTTAGGAAAACAAATCCTAGGTGTGTGTGAAGTATCTCCAACATTGTTGCATGCAAATTCTAATAAATGTAAATACTCTTCCCATTTAGATGGCTTGTCCATCACATACATTCTCGGCATGCCCTCAATTACTTGGTTGATCCTCTCTATTTTCCCATCTGACCCTAGGTGATATGCTATGCTAAAATTTAAATTGTCCCAAATTATTTAAATAATCCCTTCCAAAAATTTGATGTGAACTTGGGATCTATGCCAAAAACACTTGCCATAGGCACACCATGTAGCCTATTAATTTCCCTCGTGTAAATCTGTTCAATGTTTGCTTCCTTATGTTTCAGCTTCATTGGGATAAATGGGAAGCCTTTGTGAGCTTATCCACCAATGCTATGATAGAATCATGTTTCTTCACCATTCTAGGAAGCTTGGTAAAAAATATAATGAAACAAATTCCCATTTCCACTAAGGAATGGCAAATGCGTGTAACAATCCATATGGATGTATATTCTTAGACTTTACCTTTTGACATTCCATGCATCTAGATATATACTTAGCCACATCTTTTTTCGTGCCAAGCCAAAAAAATTGGCTTCTTATGGTTGCAATTATCTTATGATATCCTAGGTTCCCAACATAAGGGACATTATGCATTTCTTCTAACACCAATTTTTTTTATTTTTGATAATTAGGAAGACAAACTTTGTTCCTATACAAGAGAATCTTGTCTTCTTTCAGTTGATAGTCTTTGTATTTTTGCTCTAAATTACCTTGTTGTATTCTTTCCTTAATTTATAAATAAATTTAGTTTGGTTTTACAACTTCTAAAATTATGATTTTTAAATTTGTCCCGTACATGCTTATGTCTATAACATACATCTCACACACTGTCCTACTGAGTGCATCAACCACTTTGTTCTCTTTACCTTTAATATGATTTATATTAAATTCTTATTCGATAATAAATTCCATCCATATAACTTGTCTGGGATTTAATGTTGGCTTCTCAAAAAAATATTTCAAACCATTATGGTTTATCCTTACTTCAGGTTTTTTCCCCATGAGATAATGCCTCCACACTTTTAAAGAATGAATTATTGCTTCCAACTCTAATTCATATGTGGCATAATTCCTCTCATTCTCTTTCAATTTACTTGAATCATAACATACCACATGCCCATTTTGTGTAAGAACTCCACCAAGTCCCTCCTTTCATACATCTGTGCACACAACAAAGTTCTCATTTGTATTAGAAATTTTTAAAATCGGTGCACTAGTAAGTAATTCCTTCAAAACTTAGAGACTTTCTTCACACTTGGAGGTCCATTCAAATTTTGTCCCCTTATTTTGAAAATAAGTGGTTGGGTGTGCAATCTTTGAAAATCCACCAATAAATCTCCTGTAATAACCTACAAGTACCATGAAGGACACGAACTTCATTACATTCCATGGTGACGACCATTCTCTGATTTCCTTAATATTTTATGGATCTGCTGCTATGCCTTACTTTGAAATGATATGGCCCAAATAATGGATCTGCTTTTGGTAAAATGAACATTTTCTTAGGTTGGCATACAATTGATTCTCTCTTAACACCTGTAGTACCATCCTCAAGTGTTTTTCATGTTCTTCCTATGAAATAGAACACATAAGTATGTCATCCAAGAAGACTATGAAAAACTAATCTAAGTAATTTATGAATATGTCATTCATTAGGCACATAAAGCCAACTGGTGCATTTGTTAATCCAAATGGCACCACTACAAATTCATGGTGCCCATACATGGTTCTAAAAGTTTTTTTGTCAATATATTCACCTTTAATTCTCACCTGATGGTACCCTAATCTCAAGTCTATCTTGTAAAATAACTTTTCTCCTTTTAGTTGATCAAAGAGATCATCGATTATGGGAAGATGGTACATGTTCTTCACTGTAGCTTTATTTAGATACCTCAATCCATTTCACAACCTCAAGGTCCCATCCTTCTTATTCAAAAAGAGAACTAGTGCTCCCCAAGGCGAGACACTTAGGCATATTCATCCCTTCTTCAACAATTATTCTAGCTGCATTTGCAATTATTTCAACTATGGGGTGCTCATCCTGTAAGGAGTTTTGGATACTAGGGTATCTCCAAACATTAGATCAATAGAAAAATCCACGTCTCTCTTGGGTGGTAATTTGTAATCTCCCCAAACACATCCTCAAATTATTGTAGCACTACAAAATCCTCAATATTTGGAATAATATTCTTGGCTAGCTTTTCTACATGGGATACAAAAAATTGATATCCTTTTCTAAAACATCTCTTCAGCTGTAAGGCTGAAATTTCCCTTATAAAAATCGGTCTTGGAATCCCTATCACCAAGATTTTTTTTTCCTTCCTCATCAAGACATGTAAATGTCTTATTATGAAAATCTAGCACAACAACACACTATTCCAACCAATCGATTCCAATTAAGATATCATAATATCCCAATGGGATGATATTTATGTCAACGATTGTATTGACTCCAATGAAATCCATTGTAAAATTTCTATCAACCTCATTGATCCTTCTTTTTGTTCTAGTAGCTAGCTGAAATCTATTAATATTATTCTAGTGGCTAGCTGAAATCTTTCAATATTATTCTTTTTCAAATAAAATCTATCCACTAATTTAGAACCAATGTAGCTATGGCTTGCTCCTGAATCAATTAAAATAACAATAGGCTGATTGGTAATCTTACCTTCCACCTCAATCATGTGGGATTGATCTTCTTCATGTTGATCTTCCAAGGCTTCATATATACTTGGAATATTTTTCCCCACATCTTCAACTATAGTGGATCCTTGAAGGTTGTGAACATTCCTGCTATAGTGGGAAAACCCCCCTATGGACTACACTAGGGTTCAACATGTAGGTATATCTAACCGTCTAAAAGTCTCCTACTTTTCTAACTACCCCGAATATACCCCACATTCATACATGAAATACAAAGTGAAAAGATCAAGTAGCTTTACCTTTTACTCCGTGTCCGGTGTCGATCCTCTCGCGTCTGATAGCTCCGTTGACTACAAGCCTCCTCCCAAGGCTAGCCTGCATTCACAAATAGATAAACAAGAAACTAAAAAGATGCATCTCATTTATAAATCATGGGTTAGATGTTAGTATAAGACATAAATCGAATACAAATATTGGGCACATCATATTTTGGGACAAAAAAAGTATTCCTTTTATTGATATCACAATGTTTACTTACAACAAAGGTCAACGATTGCTCCACAAACCTGGCTCGATCTCCTCTTCACCAAGCTCTAATTGCGCTTCCACGTATCTTTCTCCTCTCACACTTCTTCTAGGGAAATGACATAGGATTACAATGGAGGAAAAATGCAAGAATGAGAAATTTTGATGCAAATCTCACAAGGTGGTTGCAATTATTTGGGGTAAGGAGGGGATGTGAAATGGGTAGAGTTTCACTGTTCTTATGCTTGGATTAGGAATGATACCCCAACACCTCCTTTTATATGACAAAAGGATGGTTATTCGGTTGGGTGACGAGCTATAGGCAGTGGGACAGTTGGAAAACTACCCAATAGCTCATAATCTCAATGAATTCCTTGCAACTTTTTATTTTTTTCAACATTTGTGGGTATATGCGGGCTATAATGGTGCATCTAACATACATATGCAAGATGTAGTGGTGCAACAAGCATTTGTACGTGGGCAGTAGTGGTGCAGGGCACACACATCTTCAAAAATAATGTTTTTAAGAAGAGCTGCTCAGTGATGGCTTGGCAAAAATAGCAAGTAAGAGGGCTTGATGCCAGGTATGCATGTATGGTGCAATTTAGGGTTATAACAGATGCCCCCTAATGTGTGAGGTTAGAATAGAATCTGATGGCCAAAATACGTTACAAAATCTTCACCAATGTACAAAGCGAGTGAGCCCGGTACCAGAGTTTGGGAGGTGTCATTTGGAAAAATAACAATTATCTCACCGAGGCTGGCATACCCATACTGGGGATGAAATAAATCATGACTGCCAATCAAATACACTACATATCCATGTCAAATAACTATATAAAGTGTATCCGCGAGAAATACACAATGAATCTACATCTCAAAATCAAAGATATACATTTATAGTATCCATCTTCAATAAGTCAATGACGCTTGATGGTTGGAGATGAGGCCTTCAGAGCTCGAACACCAACTTCAAGATCTTCAAAAATCGGTTAGGAGTGTAATTTGAGTGTACAACTTCACTACCCAGAGGTCTTTGATGACTCGTCGGGGAACAAACAAGAGGATCTCAGTGATCAGGCAGAGAACTTCACTGATTTCAAACAAGGACTTGATTGGACTTTGGGGATGGTCCGGCATGAGGCAAGAGACAAACTGTAGAAAGGCCGACTCAGGTTGGGTAAAAATTCCCTTAGACAATAGCACGAAATATGATCATACTTAGGCATCATGACATTGACATAATTTCACGATGCAGGAGGCAACACAAAACTCTCTGTGTGTTTGCAAGAATAACCAAACGGAGGAGGACACAACTCTACATAGAGAGAAAAACTTCCTAAGGTCATATGAAATCCCAATTATTGACAAACAAACAAAACGATGTTCTTTGTCCAAGGGAGACTCATTGTGCTTCCATAAAAAGAAAATAAATTTCCCGTCCTCTTTTTGGGGTATTTTGGATTTTTTTTTTCTTTTTCAATATTTTTAAAGAGATTGAAAAAGAATAAAAGAATGCTACGTTACAAAGGAGGAATGAGTGTCGCAATTATACTAGTTCCAAGCGCAAGGAACATACTAATTCTCATATCAAGGAAACATGTGCAGGGAAAGGACACTCGGGGAAAATTCCTCCATGGGTCAAGGTGTTAGGTCACAGAGGCAAAGTGCTACAAGGCTTGCGTATAAGGCATGATTCAAAGGTTAAGTTGAAAGAAACATGGATCCGACATTAGGCTAAAGATGCAGAGATTCAAATGCGATTAACAAGACACGATGAAACCCCCTTCAATGTATTTTTCACGAGCCCAAAGAAGGTGAGCTCGATAGTTTTTTCACATCTAGAGAGTCTGAAAAAATGTAAAAGAAGAATCCACTATGGTACCTATTTCGAAGGTAGTCTAGTTGGTTCGAAAAAGGGGTAAACTAGCACCAAAAATATGTCTATTCAAAATCATTTTAACGAGTGTGACAAAGACAAGATCACTCGACAATCTTTTCAATTTTAAGGAGTTTGAAAAGAGCTTAACTATGGATTCACAACCTTTTTCTAGATTTAGTCTCCTTAGCTTGAAAAAGTATAAAATCTACTTAGGAGAACTCTCCCGGCAAGACGAATCTCTCGAGGTGTACCTTTTTCCTCAATCTACAGGCCAGAAAAAGGGGTAAACGCGTGCCGGTATATGTTTTTCTAAACTAATTTAACAAGTGTGAAAGAACAAGGTCACTCGACGATCTTTTCAATTTTAAGGAGTCTGAAAAGAGCTTAACTATGGACTCCGTAGGGGATTTTCTTCTGGACCAGTTTAACAAGTGTGAAGGAACAAGGTCACTCGATGATCTTTTCAATTTTAAGGAGTCTAAAAAGAGCTTAACTATGGACTCCGTGTGGGTTCCTTTTTCGTAAATTTAGTCCCTCAGGCCAGAAAAAGGGTTAAAATTATACCTGAGAATACTCTTCTAGCGAACCAAAATTCCTAGAGTATACATTTGTTCGTAAAATTGACCATCTAGACTGAAAAAAGGGTAAACTATCACCGGATATACGTGCCTTCAAATTTTAGTTTGGCGAGCATGAAGGACAACAAGATCGCTCGACAATATTTTCATGTTTAAAAAGTCTAAAAAGGGCTTAAAAGAAGACTCTTTTTGTGGGAGTCTTGAGGGTGAGGCCAAAAGCGGTGACACGTCAGTGGTATGGCACTCAATCTCATAATCATGACAGGACTAACAAGGACTCCCGAGACTAAATTCATTAACGATGACATGGATGCCAAAAATGCAACCAGGATCTACCTAAGGAATCCATGTAAAGGTAGGATCTATCACCTCACCATGAAACTTCTAAAACGACAATGATGGTTATGTGTCGTAGTTTGGTGGGATCGACCCTATGGAAAAGAAGAAATTACAATGAGATGAAGAAAGTGGAGGTGGAATCCTAACTTAAATGCAAAAAGTTGGAAAAACAACTTTTACCAAAGAACCTTTAAAAGTGACCCATCTCCCAAAAAAGTTTTCCAAACCAAAAGTGAAGTGTATTGTAACATCCAATGAGAAACTAAAGAACCACACTAAATTATTCTCAAGCCAAAAAAACGACAAAAGGGTTCAAAAAGTGGAAAAAAGGCCAAAAACGTCTATAGATAGAAGTTGACAACTCATTTTCACTATTGCAAATTGAGAATTAACCAAAAAGCTAAAAAGACCCCTTTGCTTAAAGAGTTGATTCTAGGAGCTTCAGAGGAGGAAACTAACTTCTGCATGGACCAAGTAAGTACAAACTAACACCTCTTGCATTTCAATACTTCCTTTCTGCATTTATTTTAGTTTTTTTGGGTGGGCGACCTCCTAAAAAAGGGTGGCCCTACGTGTACACGGGTTGTCCAAGAACTTCCCACATATGCCCGCGGGAAGAAAACAATGTGCCCGCGTGCATATGCAACCGTGTCTAAGAAAACCCATGTAAACCCTCAAGAACATGGAAAAAATGAGAATACAAGAGTTAACTCCCCTTTTAACTTGTCATTTGACAAGATGTATGTCAACTAGAGAGAGAGGGAGCACAAAGACATTGATGTTTTGGTCGAAGAGGACCCTGTTGCTATCACCACATTGAAACAATGTGGGTTGTGGAAGTTCTTTTGGTGACCCCTCATGAGGGCATAACCCAGGCTACTGAATGCCTACGTAGAATATTGACACCCTAACATAGACATGTTTATGGTTGAGGGGTAGTCGTTGAATCCAACGACTGATGACATTTTCGTTTTGACTGGCCTCTCGAGGAGGGCATAACCAGTTAACTTTCGTTCTTTTCCCCCCAAGCCTCACAACATTTTCGGGTTGATCGGACTACATTGCGAGGCTGGCACTGAGAAGGTAGGTTCTTAGGTACCAATCCACATGATCACCAACCTATCACTAAAAGTGATAGTTTTACTCATTGGGAAGATCACTAGATCCACGGCCTTACATCAGGCCTCCCGAGAGCACATGTATTGTGTAGTGCAGTTCTTAAATGCACGAGTGTTTGACTAGAGAACGACTATGCTTGACTACATGAAGAGACAACTTACAGAGTGTCGTGGGAAGAGTAAGAAAAACTTCGAGTTCAAAATTGTGTTGTGCTCGTTCTTCTTCGAGAGGGTACCCAAAATGAGTTCGTGAGAGACAGTACGGGGGAATGTGGCCTCCTTCCCAGCAGTGTGTAGGTGGGCAGCATTGCTGCTGCGACAGGGGGGAGGGAGGACCATAGAGGCCTTTAATGATAACTTTTTTGACTGGTGGGCATGACAGATTCCAACTGTAGAGGACTACCCCTATGCCAAAATCAACTACTCCAGAGATCCAGACATGCCCGTACCTCCTGGAGGAGAGTGAGGAGAGATAGGTACGTTTTTTTTTTTAAGTTATTTAATTTTTAGTTTATTTTTATATTTATCATTTTTATGTGAATCAAAGTATCTAACAACTATGTATCTGTTTATGTACATATGAGGGACCAGTGTGTCCAACGGACTTCTCGAGGACCAGGCAGTGCCATCGACTAGAGGGAGTGCCAACCACAGTTGTCGGACCAACAACGATAGCAACAGGGGGACCTCCAGCTAGAGAGGATGAGAGATTTTTGAGATGGGTGGAGCAGAACCTCACCACACTCACTCGTGTAGTCCCCATGGTTGAGATCAAGGATCTCCCACCATCGATGCACCCTCATATAGTTGGGGTGCCACGGACCTGGGTCCAGCTCTTTCGGCGTTTGGAAAATGTCATTGTTCACTATGGTAGGGCCAATAGGCCTCATTCTTAGCTAGGGTAGAACACTTACGTGTCGAGGGCACTCTTTGTATATTTTTTAGGGCATAAGCCCCTTGATGTGTACTGGACATATTATTTTTTGAGGCACTCGCGCCCACCTATTTACTCGGAGACTTTTGATATCTATATCTATCTATCTATCTATCTATCTATCTATCTATCTATCTATCTATCTATCTATCTATCTATATATATATATATATATATGCGTATTTACATATTTTATTTCTTATGAATAACATTTTTTACAAATGTATTTACATGTGTATGTGTGTGCTTCTTTTTATGTGTGTGAAATATGCCAATCTAATACTTGATTAGCTAGAGTATCTATCATTTGATTTAATCTCCTAGGAACATGGATATATGTAATGTAATAAAAGCAATGTTCTAAGATATGTACCATAAGGAATCATCGGTGTAAAGTAGGATCATAAACATGCTAAACCCCATTTAACTTGGACACAACCAATTGTGCATCTAAGTAGAACAGGAGGTGAGAGATACCATGCAAAAAAAAGTCATGAAGCAACTCTATCACTACGCTGTACTCGGTGACATTGTTTATGGTGTCACCTAGACAGATACCTCCAGAAGATAGCA
>JZKD02S0898220.1:0-14032 GCA_000966675.3 Picea glauca
ACCAACCACTTTTATGTGCTTAATGAATAATGTACTCAATAAGTTCTTGGACAACTTTGTGTTGGTTTTCATTGATGATATCCTAATCTATTCTAAGAGTAGGGAAAAGCATGAACAACATCTCAAGTTGGTGCTTCAAGTGTTAATATAACATCAAATCTATGCTAAGTTTAGTAAGTGTGACTTTTTCCAAAAACAAGTCCATTACTTAGGCCATGTTATCTTTGAAGAAGGAGTGGCAGTTGATCCTCAAAAGATCAAATCCATTATTGATTGGCATACCCCAAAAGATGTATCTGATATCGGATCCTGTATGGGATTAGCAGGATACTATAGAAGGTTCATAAAGGGATTTTCCAAGATTTGTTGCCCAATCACCTCCCTTCAAAAAAAGGGAGTTAAATTCATTTGGAGATAAAAATATGAAGAGAGAGTCCAACAACTGAAATGCATTCTAACCAATGCACCCATGTTGAAGATTGCAGACCCAATCATAGACTTCCTTGTGTGTATAGATTCATGCAAGGAAGGGATCGGAGGAGTCCTTATGCAAGAAGGGCATGCAATTTGCTACAAATCTAGAAAATTGAATGAGAATGAAATCAATTATGTGACCCACAATTTGGAATTGGCTTCCATAGTACATGCTTTAAAAATGTGGAGGCATTACTTCCTAGGTATAAGATTTGTTCTTATGACAGACCACAGTGGGTTGAGATATTTGTTTGATCAACCAACACTCAATGCTAAACAAGCTAGGTGGATGGCTCTCCTAAGTGAGTTTGATTTTGAAATCAAACATATCAAAGGAAAATAAAATAGGTTGGTTGATGCCCTTAGTAGAAGTATGAAAATGATTCACTTGGTAGTTGTAAGCACCTGTGAATCAGACATCAAGGAGAGAGTCAAAAGTGCACAAGGAACATATGCATTTTTATAGACTATGATTGTATGAGGGATATCAAATGTTAAATGATGGTCTGCTGACTTACAAAGGTAGGTTGTATATTCCAAATTTTGATGACTTGAAGAGGTTCATAATGGATGAATCACATAAAAGACCATATACTGGTCATCCTGGTTATCAAAAAATGAACATAGCCACAAAGAAACTATTTTATTGGCCTGGACTGGAAAATGACATAGTTGATTACTTAGCTAAATGTCTACAATTTCAACAGGTTAAGGAAGAACACCAACATCCAACAGGGTTTTTGTAGCCCCTACCAATCCTAGAATGGAAATGGAAAATTATCTCCATGGATTTCATCACAAGGTTGCCAAAATCAACCAAGCAGAATGACGCCATTGCGGTAGTTGTGGACAAATTGAGAAACGTTGCTCACTTTATTCTTGTCAAGTCGATTTTCAAGGAAATATATATTGGAAATATTTTCATGAAAGAAATATTTAGACTGTATGGAATGCCTAAGGAAATCATATTAGACAGAGATACAAAATTCACTTCAAATTTTTGGAAATCTATGTTTGTCGGTTTTGAAACTAAATTGATATTTATTACAACCTATCACCCTCAAAATGATGGGTAGACAGAGAGGGTAAACCAAGTGTTAGAGGACATGTTAAGGATGCATGTGATGCATCATCCCAAGAAGTGGGAAGACTACCTACCACTGGTAGAGTTTTCCTATAACAATGGCTATCAAGAGTCATTGAAGATGAGCCCTTTTTAGGACCTCTATGGTAGACAATGCAATTTTCCAATCAAATGGAATAACCCAGTAGAAAAATTTACACTCGGGCCAGATATGCTAAAAGAAATAGAACAACAAGTAGTTCAAATAAAACAAAATCTGAAAATAGCTTAGGATAGACGGAAAAACTATGGATACAGAAAAAGGAATCCTAGAGAGTTCAAAGAATGGGATCATGTGTATCTTCGAGATAATAGGCCCAGAAAAATTTCCTTGAGAATGGGAGATTGTGCCAAGCTGGCACCTTGGTATTGTGGACCCTTTGAAATTTTCGATAGAGTGGAACATGTAACATATAGACTAGCACTTCCTCCCACAGTGAAGGCACATAATATTTTCCATGTTTTGTTACTGAAGAAATATGTACATGATTCTAATCATATAATTGATTGGTCTGTGATACAGGTGGAACCAGAGGGAGAATTCCTTCCATAGCCACAATTGATCCGAAAAGATCTTTTAAGGACTGTGGTTGAGTTATTAAGCATACATTTATTAACCATTTAATAAGTTGAATGAATGAGGAAGAAGATATGAGAATATATCACATCCATGAACACATATACATTATTGAAATGAATCAATAAGGACAAAAAACCATAACAAGAGAAGTGATAACGAAGTTCGACAATCTCGCCTATGTCTCCGAGCCTTTATCTTAGTGGGTGAGGCTTCTTTATTTCTGTTCAAAGCTCAATAAGTACATCACAACAATTCCATAAGGCTACAAGTATGATCTGGTCTTGTTCTCCCAAATCTATAGAACCCAACAAAAGAAACGACACTCAAAATGGATGACCGGAGCTCCCAGAAATGACCCACAAAGGTGCGCTCCTCAACAACTTCCCTGCATAAAAATGGCTTTGGCTTGGATTTCCTTCAGCATAACTATTCTCTTACTATCCTCCATGGCCTCAAGAAGGCCTGGTTTATATAGATCTGGAGTTGTTTATCATTCCCCAACTTCCTCCCAAACTATGGGCTCAAAAAGATCCCAATATCCCCTAAAAATGGGCAAAATCCTCTATTAATAGGCCAAAAATCAATTAAAAAATCCAAAACATAGGGGAAAAACTCACTTTGGTTTAATTATAGGGATTATCCCCTCATACCCTGTGTGCGCCCCCTTAAATGGTCATATGGAAGTTATAAATGGCTAAGCGCCAACCCAAAGGGTTGCGCGCTGGCCTCTTCTACGAAAATTGTGGTCATGTGGCAATAAACAATGGGACTGCGCCCCTATACATGTGGTAGCATACGATTCCAACTCTATTTCATATGGTGTAAAGGTGATAACAAGGAACGTGTTGGTGGTTATAAACATGGCACCCGCGCCCTATTCATTGTGGTCACAAGTAATTAAATAAGCCACAAGCTGGGGCTTAGCCCCAACCCCTTTCTGCCCCAACTCTTATTACATACACTTTAAATAAATTTAATGTGATGTCATATAATAAGAAACATCCACGGTGTGATGGTACTCGACCCTTTGTTAAGGTGCTTTGCTTGGTGGAGAGGTTTGTGGTTTGATTCCTGTTAACTCCACAAAATTTTGCACTATCCAACGATCGAGCCAACCACCGGGTGCCACATGGCACCTCCTAATTTGCCCGAGAAAACACCACTTGTCAACGTTGTATTGGTCCCTGTCACTGCCTAGTCACCCTGCTACCTATGCTACCACATGCCACTTTGTTGAAGTTAGCAGGACGTCATACTGACATCATCATTGACTTTTTCCAGTTAACCTGTTGACTTTTTTAGTTGTTTGGGAAAACGATCAGAGTGCGCTAACTCTCGCATACAATGTCTGTTTGAGAAAGTAAATATATGGCCAGAATCAGTGCGACGAGATAGTCACAATGGAATTAGTTTCATCGAATTTCAAGAAATTTTTATTTTTGAGCCTCTTTTAGACCTGGAAGCCTCCTGGATTCGATTTTGGATCACACCTCCCCACTAAAGGACCTTTTGGTACCCAAAAGGTTACTGACCAGTCAACAAGCTCGTGATAGCCCACTTGGTGTAGATTTTAACCTTGTACAATATCTACTGCAAACATATATTCAGTAAAAGAACAAAAAAGATACAATGACAAATACAAACATTACACAGAGATTTTTCCCCTGGAAACCCAAACCGATAAAACCAACATATTCTATATTCATTCATGTGTTATACCTTGTTTACAATACAATATACATATAGGATCCAATGACATCCAAAACCCTAACCCAATGACCTGGATTAGTCCACAACCCTAATTCCTTAACTGAAAATAGAAAACCATTGACAAAACCCATGTGCTGAAAAACCACCTAAATACGTGACACATTTCCCGAGGCACATGACACGAATATAACACTACCCATGCAAAGAATATAACACATACCCAACACCTGGCTTGTCCTCTGTCTCAGAACTCTGTCCTGTGCACCTGTCTCATCACGATCAACTGTAACACAATCATGACAACTGACAACATATTGTTAGCCATTTGGACCCAGTCACATTTTATTGAAGCCACTATCATCCATGTAGACAAAATTACTAATGATAGCATAAAAAACATGACTGCAAATGAGCTGATATACTTGTAATATTTCCACGACATAAGCTTTTCTTGAAGCAAATTGTGATTGCTTTTCCATTCAACAATCATTTCATGTTCTTGCTTAAGATCGATTACTTCATTTGAAACAATTATTGGTTTGTTGCTTGCTTGAACTTCCTTCTTTAATTGTTCCATAGTTTGAAGATATTTATTTTCCTTAACATGATGAGCATGAACCACATAATCTTGACCTACTTTGGTTAACTGNACCAACCACTTTTATGTGCTTAATGAATAATGTACTCAATAAGTTCTTGGACAACTTTGTGTTGGTTTTCATTGATGATATCCTAATCTATTCTAAGAGTAGGGAAAAGCATGAACAACATCTCAAGTTGGTGCTTCAAGTGTTAATATAACATCAAATCTATGCTAAGTTTAGTAAGTGTGACTTTTTCCAAAAACAAGTCCATTACTTAGGCCATGTTATCTTTGAAGAAGGAGTGGCAGTTGATCCTCAAAAGATCAAATCCATTATTGATTGGCATACCCCAAAAGATGTATCTGATATCGGATCCTGTATGGGATTAGCAGGATACTATAGAAGGTTCATAAAGGGATTTTCCAAGATTTGTTGCCCAATCACCTCCCTTCAAAAAAAGGGAGTTAAATTCATTTGGAGATAAAAATATGAAGAGAGAGTCCAACAACTGAAATGCATTCTAACCAATGCACCCATGTTGAAGATTGCAGACCCAATCATAGACTTCCTTGTGTGTATAGATTCATGCAAGGAAGGGATCGGAGGAGTCCTTATGCAAGAAGGGCATGCAATTTGCTACAAATCTAGAAAATTGAATGAGAATGAAATCAATTATGTGACCCACAATTTGGAATTGGCTTCCATAGTACATGCTTTAAAAATGTGGAGGCATTACTTCCTAGGTATAAGATTTGTTCTTATGACAGACCACAGTGGGTTGAGATATTTGTTTGATCAACCAACACTCAATGCTAAACAAGCTAGGTGGATGGCTCTCCTAAGTGAGTTTGATTTTGAAATCAAACATATCAAAGGAAAATAAAATAGGTTGGTTGATGCCCTTAGTAGAAGTATGAAAATGATTCACTTGGTAGTTGTAAGCACCTGTGAATCAGACATCAAGGAGAGAGTCAAAAGTGCACAAGGAACATATGCATTTTTATAGACTATGATTGTATGAGGGATATCAAATGTTAAATGATGGTCTGCTGACTTACAAAGGTAGGTTGTATATTCCAAATTTTGATGACTTGAAGAGGTTCATAATGGATGAATCACATAAAAGACCATATACTGGTCATCCTGGTTATCAAAAAATGAACATAGCCACAAAGAAACTATTTTATTGGCCTGGACTGGAAAATGACATAGTTGATTACTTAGCTAAATGTCTACAATTTCAACAGGTTAAGGAAGAACACCAACATCCAACAGGGTTTTTGTAGCCCCTACCAATCCTAGAATGGAAATGGAAAATTATCTCCATGGATTTCATCACAAGGTTGCCAAAATCAACCAAGCAGAATGACGCCATTGCGGTAGTTGTGGACAAATTGAGAAACGTTGCTCACTTTATTCTTGTCAAGTCGATTTTCAAGGAAATATATATTGGAAATATTTTCATGAAAGAAATATTTAGACTGTATGGAATGCCTAAGGAAATCATATTAGACAGAGATACAAAATTCACTTCAAATTTTTGGAAATCTATGTTTGTCGGTTTTGAAACTAAATTGATATTTATTACAACCTATCACCCTCAAAATGATGGGTAGACAGAGAGGGTAAACCAAGTGTTAGAGGACATGTTAAGGATGCATGTGATGCATCATCCCAAGAAGTGGGAAGACTACCTACCACTGGTAGAGTTTTCCTATAACAATGGCTATCAAGAGTCATTGAAGATGAGCCCTTTTTAGGACCTCTATGGTAGACAATGCAATTTTCCAATCAAATGGAATAACCCAGTAGAAAAATTTACACTCGGGCCAGATATGCTAAAAGAAATAGAACAACAAGTAGTTCAAATAAAACAAAATCTGAAAATAGCTTAGGATAGACGGAAAAACTATGGATACAGAAAAAGGAATCCTAGAGAGTTCAAAGAATGGGATCATGTGTATCTTCGAGATAATAGGCCCAGAAAAATTTCCTTGAGAATGGGAGATTGTGCCAAGCTGGCACCTTGGTATTGTGGACCCTTTGAAATTTTCGATAGAGTGGAACATGTAACATATAGACTAGCACTTCCTCCCACAGTGAAGGCACATAATATTTTCCATGTTTTGTTACTGAAGAAATATGTACATGATTCTAATCATATAATTGATTGGTCTGTGATACAGGTGGAACCAGAGGGAGAATTCCTTCCATAGCCACAATTGATCCGAAAAGATCTTTTAATGACTGTGGTTGAGTTATTAAGCATACATTTATTAACCATTTAATAAGTTGAATGAATGAGGAAGAAGATATGAGAATATATCACATCCATGAACACATATACAGTATTGAAATGAATCAATAAGAACAGAAAACCATAACAAGAGAAGTGATAACGGAGTTCGACAATCTCGCCTACGTCTCCGAGCCTTTATCTTAGTGGGTGAGGCTTCTTTATTTCTGTTCAAAGCTCAATAAGTACATCACAACAGTTACATAAGGCTACAAGTATGATCTGGTCTTGTTCTCCCAAATCTATAGAACCCAACAAAAGAAACGACACTCAAAATGGATGACCGGAGCTCCCAGAAATGGCCCACAAAGGTGCGCTCCTCAACAACTTCCCTGCATAAAAATGGCTTTGGCTTGGATTTCCTTCAGCATAACTATTCTCTTACTATCCTCCATGGCCTCAAGAAGGCCTGGTTTATATAGATCTGGAGTTGTTTATCATTCCCCAACTTCCTCCCAAACTATGGGCTCAAAAAGATCCCAATATCCCCTAAAAATGGGCAAAATCCTCTATTAATAGGCCAAAAATCAATTAAAAAATCCAAAACATAGGGGAAAAACTCACTTTGGTTTAATTATAGGGATTATCCCCTCATACCCTGTGTGCGCCCCCTTAAATGGTCATATGGAAGTTATAAATGGCTAAGCGCCAACCCAAAGGGTTGCGCGCTGGCCTCTTCTACGAAAATTGTGGTCATGTGGCAATAAACAATGGGACTGCGCCCCTATACATGTGGTAGCATACGATTCCAACTCTATTTCATATGGTGTAAAGGTGATAACAAGGAACGTGTTGGTGGTTATAAACATGGCACCCGCGCCCTATTCATTGTGGTCACAAGTAATTAAATAAGCCACAAGCTGGGGCTTAGCCCCAACCCCTTTCTGCCCCAACTCTTATTACATACACTTTAAATAAATTTAATGTGATGTCATATAATAAGAAACATCCACGGTGTGATGGTACTCGACCCTTTGTTAAGGTGCTTTGCTTGGTGGAGAGGTTTGTGGTTTGATTCCTGTTAACTCCACAAAATTTTGCACTATCCAACGATCGAGCCAACCACCGGGTGCCACATGGCACCTCCTAATTTGCCCGAGAAAACACCACTTGTCAACGTTGTATTGGTCCCTGTCACTGCCTAGTCACCCTGCTACCTATGCTACCACATGCCACTTTGTTGAAGTTAGCAGGACGTCATACTGACATCATCATTGACTTTTTCCAGTTAACCTGTTGACTTTTTTAGTTGTTTGGGAAAACGATCAGAGTGCGCTAACTCTCGCATACAATGTCTGTTTGAGAAAGTAAATATATGGCCAGAATCAGTGCGACGAGATAGTCACAATGGAATTAGTTTCATCGAATTTCAAGAAATTTTTATTTTTGAGCCTCTTTTAGACCTGGAAGCCTCCTGGATTCGATTTTGGATCACACCTCCCCACTAAAGGACCTTTTGGTACCCAAAAGGTTACTGACCAGTCAACAAGCTCGTGATAGCCCACTTGGTGTAGATTTTAACCTTGTACAATATCTACTGCAAACATATATTCAGTAAAAGAACAAAAAAGATACAATGACAAATACAAACATTACACAGAGATTTTTCCCCTGGAAACCCAAACCGATAAAACCAACATATTCTATATTCATTCATGTGTTATACCTTGTTTACAATACAATATACATATAGGATCCAATGACATCCAAAACCCTAACCCAATGACCTGGATTAGTCCACAACCCTAATTCCTTAACTGAAAATAGAAAACCATTGACAAAACCCATGTGCTGAAAAACCACCTAAATACGTGACACATTTCCCGAGGCACATGACACGAATATAACACTACCCATGCAAAGAATATAACACATACCCAACACCTGGCTTGTCCTCTGTCTCAGAACTCTGTCCTGTGCACCTGTCTCATCACGATCAACTGTAACACAATCATGACAACTGACAACATATTGTTAGCCATTTGGACCCAGTCACATTTTATTGAAGCCACTATCATCCATGTAGACAAAATTACTAATGATAGCATAAAAAACATGACTGCAAATGAGCTGATATACTTGTAATATTTCCACGACATAAGCTTTTCTTGAAGCAAATTGTGATTGCTTTTCCATTCAACAATCATTTCATGTTCTTGCTTAAGATCGATTACTTCATTTGAAACAATTATTGGTTTGTTGCTTGCTTGAACTTCCTTCTTTAATTGTTCCATAGTTTGAAGATATTTATTTTCCTTAACATGATGAGCATGAACCACATAATCTTGACCTACTTTGGTTAACTGATTCTTTTTCCTGTAGAATATTTCCTTTCGATCATATAAATATGGACTACCTAAGACCATTCCGCATTCACTTAATGGCACTACATCACATGTTACCTCGTCCACATACTTAGATGAAATTGAAAATTTGATTGTGCACTGCTTTGTTATGTGCATTTGATGATGATTGCTTATCCATTTAAGTGTGTAAGGCTTATGATGTACTTGTGTTTTTAACCCCAATTGCTTAGCCAATTCCTCTGAGATTAGATTATATTGAGATCCATTGTCGATTAATGTGTCTATCTTAGTGTGTCGCATGATTACCCTTATATGAAACAAGTTACTTCTACAATCAATTCCTTCACCAATTTTACCTGTCATACCAACCAATGAAAACTTTGATTCATCACTTGAATCTGATCCCAAGTTTGTGGGTCTTGTTGTTGTTGCAACTATTTGCTTCCCTTTCCTTTCCTTGAACCACTTTGGCCTCTTCTTGGGATGCAACTACCAACAACGGTCCTCATCATGCCCCTCTTTCTTGCAATGCTTGCAAGAGGGCTTCACGTCTTTTCTCGTCACTGAACTTGCCTTTTTTCCTATCCACTTCCTCTTGTCCTCTTTCCTTGAAGACTATTTCCCTGATACACCTACTTTCCCTGCTTCAATATACGTCGCTTGAATAGAAACCTCATCAAGGTTAGTGGGTCCAAACATGAATACAATGTTTATAATATGTGCAGGTATACCTCCTATATACTTCATAAGGGTTTCTTGTGTATGTAAAGGGACATCTAACATCAATGCCATTTTTCGAAAGCCATCTGTATACTTTTGCACTGTTTGTCCTCTTGTTAGTTTTAAAGCTTGCCATTCAATTAACTCTTTTTTTTATAACCCAAAGGATAGAATTGTTTCCTAAGTGCAGAAATGAAACTTTGCCATGATGGAAATACATTACCCACTTGTTGTGTTTCATTTTGCAACTTACTTTGCCACCAGATGAGAGTTTTTCCTACAAGTCTCAATGATGCCAACTTGATTTGTGTGGCCTCATCCTTGATCTGTTGCACACTGCAATAAACCTCCATCTTCTTGACCCAATTGTCAAGTCTCTCCGCATTAACTTCACCATCATATATGGGTAATTTGAATTTAACATCATGTTTTAACAATGGCATTTCATTATTATGTTTATGAACATGTTTCTTTGCATTGGATTTAGAACTTGAACTTGAAAAAGAAGGAGAAGAAGGAGGTGATGATTGAGGTGAAGGAGGAATCTGAGGAGGATCCTCTCCCTCTTCACTTTTTTCCTTTGAATATTCACCCATATTTGGTTTCTTACGTTCCAAGTAATCCTCGTACAAAACTTTTATCATCTCCGACATGGAAAATACATCTTTTTGAAACTCTCTCTCATCCTGAGAAAGTCCCTCTTCCGATGCCATCTTCTCGGTGTGAGAAGCTCTCTTTCTCAATCCAATCAATGGATTCTCTACAACAATATTGCCTTCACCACGTTGTATCTTTTCCTTGGTTAACATGCAAAACTCAAATCCAAATGTCAACTAGCTCTGATACCACTTGATCTGAAAAGATCTTTTAATGACTGTGGTTGAGTTATTAAGCATGTGTTTATTAACCATTTAGGAAGTTGAATGAATGAGGAAGAAGATATGAGAATATATCACAACCATGAACACATATACATAACTGAAATGGAGCAATAAGAACAACAAACCATAACAAGATAAGTGATAACGAAGTTCGACAATCTCGCCTCCGTCTTCGAGCCTTTGTCTTAGTGGGTGAGGCTTCTTTATTTCTGTTCAAATTTCAATAAGTACATCGCAACAATGCCATAAGGCTACAAGAATGATCTGGTCTTTTTCTCCCAGATCTCTAGAACCCAATAGAATAAACGACACTCAAAACGGATGACCGGAGCTCCCAGAAATGGCCCGCAAAGATGTGCTCCTCAACAACTTCCCTGCATAAAAATGGCTTTGGCTTGGCTTTCCTTCAGCATAAATATNTGAAATTGAAAATTTGATTGTGCACTGCTTTGTTATGTGCATTTGATGATGATTGCTTATCCATTTAAGTGTGTAAGGCTTATGATGTACTTGTGTTTTTAACCCCAATTGCTTAGCCAATTCCTCTGAGATTAGATTATATTGAGATCCATTGTCGATTAATGTGTCTATCTTAGTGTGTCGCATGATTACCCTTATATGAAACAAGTTACTTCTACAATCAATTCCTTCACCAATTTTACCTGTCATACCAACCAATGAAAACTTTGATTCATCACTTGAATCTGATCCCAAGTTTGTGGGTCTTGTTGTTGTTGCAACTATTTGCTTCCCTTTCCTTTCCTTGAACCACTTTGGCCTCTTCTTGGGATGCAACTACCAACAACGGTCCTCATCATGCCCCTCTTTCTTGCAATGCTTGCAAGAGGGCTTCACGTCTTTTCTCGTCACTGAACTTGCCTTTTTTCCTATCCACTTCCTCTTGTCCTCTTTCCTTGAAGACTATTCCCTTGATACACCTACTTTCCCTGCTTCAATATACGTCGCTTGAATAGAAACCTCATCAAGGTTAGTGGGTCCAAACATGAATACAATGTTTATAATATGTGGAGGTAAACCTCCTATATACTTTATAAGGGTTTCTTGTGTATGTAAAGGGACATCTAACATCAATGCCATTTTTCGAAAGCGATCTGTATACTTTTGCACTGTTTGTCCTTTTGTTAGTTTTAAAGCTTTCCATTCAATTAACTCTTTTTTTTTATAACCCAAAGGATAGAATTGTTTCCTAAGTGTAGAAATGAAACTTTGCCATGATGGAAATACATTACCCACTTGTTGTGTTCCATTTTGCAACTTACTTTGCCACCAGATGAAAGTTTTTCCTACAAGTCTCAATGATGCCAACTTGATTTGTGTGGCCTCATCCTTGATCTGTTGCACACTGCAATAAACCTCCATCTTCCTGACCCAATTGTCAAGTCTCTCTGCATTAACTTCACCATCATATATGGGTAATTTGAATTTAACATCATGTTTTAACAATGGCATTTCATTATTATGTTTATGAACATGTTTCTTTGCATTGGATTTAGAACTTGAACTTGAAAAAGAAGGAGAAGAAGGAGGTGATGATTGAGGTGAAGGAGGAATCTGAGGAGGATCCTCTCCCTCTTCACTTTTTTCCTTTGAATATTCACCCATATTTGGTTTCTTACGTTCCAAGTAATCCTCGTACAAAACTTTTATCATCTCCGACATGGAAAATACATCTTTTTGAAACTCTCTCTCATCCTGAGAAAGTCCCTCTTCCGATGCCATCTTCTCGGTGTGAGAAGCTCTCTTTCTCAATCCAATCAATGGATTCTCTACAACAATATTGCCTTCACCACGTTGTATCTTTTCCTTGGTTAACATGCAAAACTCAAATCCAAATGTCAACTAGCTCTGATACCACTTGATCTGAAAAGATCTTTTAATGACTGTGGTTGAGTTATTAAGCATGTGTTTATTAACCATTTAGGAAGTTGAATGAATGAGGAAGAAGATATGAGAATATATCACAACCATGAACACATATACATAACTGAAATGGAGCAATAAGAACAACAAACCATAACAAGATAAGTGATAACGAAGTTCGACAATCTCGCCTCCGTCTTCGAGCCTTTGTCTTAGTGGGTGAGGCTTCTTTATTTCTGTTCAAATTTCAATAAGTACATCGCAACAATGCCATAAGGCTACAAGAATGATCTGGTCTTTTTCTCCCAGATCTCTAGAACCCAATAGAATAAACGACACTCAAAACGGATGACCGGAGCTCCCAGAAATGGCCCGCAAAGATGTGCTCCTCAACAACTTCCCTGCATAAAAATGGCTTTGGCTTGGCTTTCCTTCAGCATAAATATGCTTTGACTATCCTCCATGGCCTCAAGAAGGAATGTTTTATATATATGGAGTTTGTTATCATTCCCCAACTTCCTCCCAAAATCTGGGCTCAAAAAAAGCCCAATATCCCCCCAAAATGGGAAAATCCTCTATTAACAGGCCAAAAATCAATTAAAAAATCCAAAACATAGGGAAAAAACCCACTTTGGTTTAATTATAGGGCTTAGCCCCTCATACCTTGTGCGCCCCCCCTTAAATGGTCATATGGAAGTTATAAATGGCCAAGCGCCAGCCCAAAGGGTTGCGTGCTAGCCTCTTCTCTGAAAACCGTGGTCATGTGGCAATAAACAATGGGACTGCGCCCCTATACACGTGCTACATACGGTTCCAACTCCGTTTCATATGGTGTAAAGGTGCTAACAAGGCGCCCACTGGTGGTTATAAACATGGTGCTCGCTCCATATTCATTGTGGTCACAAGTAATTAAATAAGACACAGAATGGGGCTTAGCCCCAGCCCCAACCCCTTTCCACCCCAACTCTTATTACATACACTTTAAATAAATTTAATATGACATCATATAATAAAAAAAATCCACGACGCGATGGTACTCGACCCTTTGTTAAGGCACTTTGTTTTGGTGGAGAGGTTCAGGTTTTGATTGTTGTTAACTCCACAAAATATTTCACTATCCAACGATCGAGCCAACCACCGGATGCCACGTGGCAGCCCAAGTCTGGGCCACTTGACACCTCCTAATTTGCCGGAGAAAATGCCACTTGTCAATGATGTATTGGTCACTGTCACTGCCCAGTCACCCTGCTGCTTGTGCTGCCACATGTCACTTTGTTGATGTCAGCATGATGACGTCATGTTGACATCATCATTGACTTTTTCCTGTTGACCTGTTGACTTTTTTCGCTGTTTGGAAAAATGGTCGGAGTGCGATAACTGTCGCATACAACGTTCGTTTGAGAAAGTAAATATATGGTCAGAATCAACACGACAATCCGGTCGCAATGGATTTGGTTTCATCGAATTTTGTGAACTT
>JZKD02S0898319.1:8392-20322 GCA_000966675.3 Picea glauca
GTTTTTAATTGATCTAAAAAAATTAATTATATTTTTTTGTTAAATATTTAAAAATAGTGTTATTTAACTACAATTATTTTCTACTCTCGGATGGGGTGCCACGTAGCCCAAGGGATGCTACACATCCCCCATGCAATCCAAGTTATTAATATGGTTGGCCGCCACCCTGAGCCTCATTCTTGGAAGGAGGACAGACTTAAACACGCTCAGGGGATGGAGGGACAACCCCCTCGCATAGGTTTAATGGTACCCTCAATGTGCCATGACAGGGGGATGATGATAGGTACGAGAGGAGGTTGTGCGGTCATATCAACTTCTCGGATAATCCTCCAGGTTGGCCATGGCATGTTTCATTCTGTTTCTTTGTTGCATTGGAGCTCCACTCTACTAAGCTATCTGGCTCTGTGTGCCCTCACTCTCAGTTTTCTCTAGCCTCCCGGTTCTATCATACCTCGTGAGTGAGGGAAACCCAAGAGGGGTCCTTCTTGGTAACTGTTACGTAGCAAGGCATAGACACCTTCGTGAATTAGCGAGGGATTCCTCGACAACTTTGATTCAGAGAACCAAGGAGCCGAAGACGCCTCCAATGGCTTATGTGGAGGAGGAAATCCTGGAGGAACCAAATCTGGTCCCACCAGACTCCCTCCTCTACACGGTCCCAGACCCCCAGGATAGACCCAGTACCAATCTTACAACAATGAACACAGAGGCAACACTGGAGGGGGATACTTGCATTGTCCAAGAGGAAAACCCCTCGACGGACTGCCCAACTAAGCCTCATTTTCCTACTTCAGACATAAGACGACACCCGAGCTCACCCAACTTTCTTGCTCTGGAGTAATTGGAGCTCATATTTGAGATGAGGAGATACATGATGGAGCAACTCCACTGGCACACCTTCCTCAATAGCATAATTGACATGATGTTCAATGCCTTCTCAAGCGTGCCAGTGAAGTAGAGATTCTCGACCTATGCACAAACTTTTTTTTTCACTCATCATGATAGCTCTTCGGATGACAAGTTCCATTGTTGTAATAATCCATCTAGTTTTTAAATTTCCTCATCCCTCAACACTCCCTCTGCAAGGAAATGGGTTTTTTTTGCACCATAGTCTAGTCTTCCTGTCTTACTTCTTAGTTTTTATTTTCAGTTTGTATGATCTATTTTTTGATGCATGTCTAGATAGAACTATCATAACACTTTGCTGCCACTTGCTCCAGTTTCCAACTATTTGGAGGAGCAAGTGGTGGCTTCTACTTTTGGTTACAAGAAAAAAAGGATGCCACCTGTTTCGGTTTCCACTAGTTTGGTTGAACATGTGGCAAGCCTGTGAAACTAATCAGTTTTATATAGTGACAAATGTTTAATGAGGTAATATCACTTTTTATTTACAGAAAAAAAACTACAATTATTTTCTGTGTGTTGAAGTAAATGTAAAAATATGTGTTAAAATTATATTTTCCACTATATTTAAAAAGTATGGAACCATAAATTAATTAAGGACATATAATTATATGAAAAAACTTAATTTAAAAAAATAAATGGTGTACAACATTTTAAACATTGGATGAAGCATGGAAACATGATTAAAAACACCATTGAACAAAAACAAAATTAAAAAAGTTTGAAAATAGAAGAAAAAACACGTTGATAATTTTTTTTTTAAACAATTTGAAAATAGATGAAAAAACAAACATTTAAAAAAAAAGTGGAAACGTTATGTATCGGAAAATTTAAAATATAAAAAAAAAAACACATAAAAAGGGAGGGGGGGTGCTACTGGTAGCACCATTTTTAAAACCGGGGTAAAAACCTTGACCCCCCCAAAAACGAGAAGTCTGTAGAGTTCTCATTAAGTTGGTAACTATGTTATAAAAGATATAAATAAATAAAGGGTACAATTCTTATGAGATTAAATTACACCTACATTAACAATTTATTTGTTAATGTATATTATTTTTATAATTGTTTAGAAAAGTTAAACCTCAATTCGTCATGTGCTATACTATTTATTACACGATAAAATTATAACCACATTAATTTTCATCGTCTATTGGGTGGCGTTGGGGTGAAAATATTCTTAAAAATGAAATTTATGATACAAGCTTGTAATTCAATGTCAATTACAAAAGAAATTAGTAAAAAATTCAAGCAAAATTAAATGTCAATGTTGTTTAGTGTGAGCAATTAAGGTTTGATTCTCAAATCAAATTCCCAAAGGAATTCAAGTTTCCAACAAACTTTCATGTTTATGACAAACTCATGAACATACAATTTGAACGCTTAAAGTTTCACCAAAGAGCCTTTCTTGTTCATTTCGATCAATTTCCTTCCTTTAAAATCTTTAGATTCTAGTACGTGCGTAAGAATTCATTTCTTTCAACATTCTCTGTAAATTGTTGGCCAACTTCGCGTTGAAGAATATACTTGAGACTTCTGAAAAAACAGCGTCCACAAGAGCGAGATTTCATCGAAAATGTGATCAATGGGTGGTATCTACCAGAGTTGAACTCTCAATCTTTGATCGTCGAATTACACTAGTACTAGAATAAACCTCCCTCCCCTCTCATAATATTACATAGAATATTTTTTAGTTTTTTGTGCTCTCTAATGATTTCAACCACTAACTTGTGTCAAAGGAAAGCATAGTCATTACGAGTTGATATTTTATTGGAAATGTCAACTTCTCCTTCGTCCTGAACCATGTAGTTAGAGACACAACCCTTTTGGATCATATATTTGTTTACAATTATACTATTTTAATTTTTTTTACAATCCTTCTATTTTATGGAGTATTTTTATAGTGGCCCAAATAAAAATAATAAAATAATTCTCATGTAATTGACTTCAGTTCCATTCAATATGCAATGTATCATTATAATTTCCATTTGTTCAATGCAATTAGAGGGGATGCAACATGTAGTTATCATTTCCATTTGTTATTGATTGCTCCCAACTTAGGTAGTTGTGTATTGATGAATCAAATCCATGCGTTCCCTAAGGGAAGCTCACATTTGTAGTGACCACCATTGATGTCACAAAACCTGCGCACATCTATGTGAAAAAAGAGTTGGAAATTACAATTTAAAGCAAGATAAAGAGCCACTCGAGTTGAGAATTATAGGGAGGAATGGCAAGGCCAGTGCAATAGCAACAGTAGGTAGCATGCTCGACCCGTAAAACTTCACGTAAATGAGGAGGTAGCAGTAGATAGCAACATTGAATCAGTAGGTAGCGACATGCACTTGCCAACAGGAAGGAGGAGGAGGAAGTGTGGATTTTCAGTATCAACCTGTCCTAGACAACATTGAATTGTAGGTGGGAGTTATTGAATGAGTGGGAATTCTCAGAGAAAGAAACCAACAATGATAACTTCGGGCACCATCAATTTCAGGATCGTGTGGTCTTTGGGGCGACGCCCACCAAAGAGGAAGTGGACGACGATGTTTCTGATTTACAGGAATCCCTTCATATCGAGGCATAGGTTGAGGAAAGAGAGGGACCGTAAAAAATGAAGTAGAGAAAAATGAAGCATTGACATCCAATTTTGGACAAGAACCACAAGGAGGATATCAAGGAAGGGGGCAAGGACGACCTTTTAAAGAATGAAGACTAGTTCGATGTTACACTTGTAATGAAGGTCATTTAGCTAGAGATTTCCCACACAATATGACAACTAGAGGTAACAACTTGGTGATACAACAAGATGTACCAAAATAGCTCACTGGGGTCATCTGCAAGGTACCCACGTTGTTGGTATCTTAATCTTGTCATGACAAGCTATCATCGTGAAGGACAACATAATGAGAATTGAACTCAAGACCTTAATTAAGTTTTGTTCATACGACAAGGTGAAGGAGTATGGGAAGGTTTACTCCAACCTTCCTCCAAACAAAAGATAAGAAGATCAAAAGCTCATTGCCTATATCTTCAACAACTACATGCTCGACTATGCCTAGGACTATGTCACCAAGTAACATGTTTACTCAAATAAGTCCTTCCTGAAGCAGTTTTGAAAATAGACGACCAAGAAATACTGCAGTTTCTAGTTCCAGATATTATTAGCCTGATTTTCCATCTCCACCAAACAAGGACAACTTCATCGCCAAGAAAAATGATTCCACCGAGACATTTATTCACTGACACACAAGATTGAAATTTCTAGTAAGTGGCCAACCTCAACCTCAAAAATTGGGAAGAATAAATTTTGCTTCTCAAATTCATCGCTAAATGCTTAGAGAAATAATTGTGTTTTCCAAATTGAATGTTGAACATGTTCGATAGGAGCATTAAGGTGTCAACAATCAATTTGTTGATTTTTTACCTTGTTGGAAGACAAATAGCTATTATAGGAGTAGCAACAACGTCAACAAGAGTAGTAGACAACTTCAAGAGAAAAAACATCGAGCCTAAATAACCTAGTTATGAAAACAAAATCGTACATGTGAGTTTTCATATAGGTTCTTTTAATTTACCTATGTTTGCTTCTTTGTATCGTTCCTATCTTCTTTATGTAGTCGATACTCTTCTCAAATGCATGCCCTCTGCTCGTTTTTTTGCTAGAGTGGCAATTCTTCTTCATATCTTTTTTCTGTAGTCGATACTCTTCTCAATTGCATGCCCTCTTCTTGTTTTTTTGCTAGAGTGTAAATCAAATATTCATGGTTTGCAGCCACGAACCATCACACTGGGTTATTTATGGAGTATGATTATAATCTTGTCAGTGCAATTGGTGGTTGGATGTTATGTTCAAAGGACGAGAAACCAAGCTCGAGGGACGATAAAATGTGGTGGTGACAACACCCTTCCCTGTACTACCATGTCTCGAGTGCAATGCAACATTATTAGAACCATCCTCACTGACTACAGTCATTGTAAGGGTTTGACTAATAGAAGATTATTATTAATTGCAATGCAAAATAGCCATTGGAAGAACCTTACTAATTGACTGATACCAAATTCCTTGCTCTTGTGGGGAATATTACAATGCCCAAACTAGTAGAACCTTTAAATCCCAACTTAAGGAGCATATAGCTAATACCACCTATAATCAAATCTCCAAATAAACTATTGTTGAACGGTCTTTTAATTCCAAGCACCTCATTTTCTTTGAACAAACAAAATTTTTAGCCTCTTCCCCTCATTAATCCTCACATCTCATTCGTGAAACCCTTGAAATTGAAAAACATCTTAATAACTTTAATCGTGAAGACAAATACAAATTGAGATAATATTCATGGAATCCCAACATTCATCATCTCGACCATTGGGCTTCTTCATTTTAGATCTTAGATCTTGATCGCCTCCAATCTTCCCCTCCTCTAGTCCTTTTATTCGGTTTCTTCTCTATTCCACTTACTATACCCCTCCTTGCATCGTTTCTCCTCACCTCTTTGAAATCTTTTTACCTCTAGCCTATCTCATGTTTTTTTATTTATCCCTCATTTAATGAATTATTTAGTATGTATTACTATCTCACTTTTATTACTTCATATCCTTTATTGTAACTTATTTCTTATTATTTATTCTAATTCTCTCACCTAACTAAAGAGATCCCCTCACCATTTCCCCTTTTTAATTTAATACACATACACTTATTTTTAATTACCTTCACAACTATCTTTAATTTTCTCATTTTTCAAATAATCTCAACAATTATGTTTATTACCTTATTCTTTATATATATTATTTCGCAATTCTCCCCCTTTTACTTTTTCTCCTAATCTTAATGGCTACTTTTCATATTTTATTCTTTTTATTGGTTACTCTCACTCTTTCAATCAACGGTCACTTACCATTCTTATTCTATAAGTACAAACCTTAACACTCTTTTCCAACATATGAGCTTCTTATGTCCTTGATGATGAGTGGAGTGTTCACTCGAAAAGTTGAACGTTTTGAAACCTTATACACTATTTTTATCTAGAAGATTATCTAGCATTATGACTAATTGTGGAAACTTGCATACTCAAGTTTATAGTATGTGCCTCCATTGAATAGAGCATATGAAGAGGAGTAGTGAGTTTGAATGAACAATGTTCTTCAAATTTTCAATAAGTTTTTTAATATTAATTTAATATTTTAGATTGTATAACTAAACATTTTAATATATCCATCATTCATCGATTAATATGGGGATGGGGATGTAAAGAATGGTTTTTTTGTTATTTTAATTCATTAGTCCAACATAAAGGTTGATTGTTGCAATTTATCAATATTTGATTTTGGGTTTTTTAATCTTTATTGTGGGTTTCTAAGCTAAGTCTCGCCTGGAGTCATTTGGAAATTGGGTTGTGGGATGAGTTACAATGAAACCCTTGATTGCAACCTTAAAATTTCAGTGGGTGAGCATTGAAGTATTACCGGTCTATCGACAATGCCTAGTATGAAGGTCTTGATAAGTCTTGCACTTTTATTAGATAACAAGCTTCAAGTCCTATTATCTTGATGAAAGAGGGATTGTTGTGAATATCAAAACACATTATGAGTAGTGCATTAAGATGGGATGTTATAAAAATTACCACGCCTTCCACATGTGGCATGGAATATTATGTCAATGTAATGTTAAATCTATTTATTTGTTCATTCCAACAACATGGTTAATGTGCTTGTGTTTTCCAACATAGTGATCTTTGATGCATGCTTACCTTCTCTACATACTTTCCATTCACTTGTGTTATGGCACCCGTCTTAATCATTCAACATGTTTTTACATCTCAACTATCCAACAAGTTGATACAAAGGAAGATTGTTTATGGGATTGGATATTGGTCAGTTTTATGTCTGTTAAAGTTAATATTGAAAGCACCTTGAACAAATCGACCATTTTGTCTTTCAATAAGAAGGTCATTATTGTCTTCAACCTCAAACATTGAAGTGTTGTTCTTGTCATTGTTTCTATTCTTATTATTTTTTATGAGAATGATAAATATGATGGTGGTGTTATAAGAGTCATCCTACATGTCTTCTTTCACCACTTGCAAATTGTATTCCCTCCCAACAATCATGCTCTAAAAAATAAGTGCACCACCCCACCAATGTCGACAATTGAAGAAATTGAGCAAGAAGAATATTGTAGATGGAAAGGATTTGAATTCTGGAGAGAAAATAGTAAAGGATGTTTCTAATATAGACCCTCCCAATTTTGAAAGTTCAAAACAACCATTAACCCAACATTGCCCAAGTTTAATATTGAAGATGAAATTTCAAAGGAGGATGACTCCAATGAAGATTCAAGTAAATATGTGAAGAATCTGGAGAATACCAATGATAATGGAATAAAATGAGAGCCTTGAAGAAGAAGAATTAGTGGAATGAAAATGAAAGAGAAGACTAGTAACTATCCAAAAGGGAGCATATGGAAGAATAATGATTATGAATAAATCAATGGCAACTCTCCTAGCAACCGATTAAAATTAGACAACCCTAGCAATAAAATGCAAGGGGAGTTGAAATCCATTGTTCTCGTAACTTGTAAGCCTCTTGGCTCAACGTAGGAGAATACAAATGGCATGGAAACTTTGAGGTAGGATAATGACAAAAGTATGTGTGAGAAGTTGAAGACTATGCAAAGTAATGACACCTTCTTTCCCTTGTCCAATGTATTTGGCGTTTCTTTTATTTCTTATAAATCATTTCAAAAAGGGGTAAGCATTTCCATTTTTCCCATGTAACAAAGTATGTTGAAAAATTCACACAAAATAGTAAGGTTTTTATGATGTAGTAGGCCAATGAAATTAATGGAGCTTCTGGAGGCCTTGAAGATAATCAAGGTTAAGTTCTACAACTCTATTGTGTGCATAACATCCACCAAGATTTCTACTAAAATTGCATGGTAAAAAATGGTGGATGAATCAAAATTGAAGGTCCTTTATTTACCATGCCTAGACATGAACCATATAATATTATATAAGGGAGTGTCTCTTTGGTTGCTTATCACTAATTAAATCATGCTAATCAATACTATTGGTGTAATAAAATAGAACACAAAGATATGTCGTGGAGATATTACAATGATATTGGGATCAACCAAAATGACATGTCCTTAACTCAATGACAATTCTTTTAGTGCCTCAATAGAAATGGTGATGTTTGTTGAAGATCCCTCCCCCCCCTCACCTCCTTCAATTAGAGAACAATTCACAACCATGCTTTGGGCAAAGAATGGTTCATTATCATAACAGTCAGGACAGAGTTTAGTTATGTAACCATTGAGCCAAATCCCTAAATAAAATCAATTCATTGATAAATACTATGTGATCTATCGAGGTATGCCCTTCATTCATTGTACTAGAGTATGCGCTTCATTTATTGCAATTCATTATAAACTATTTATAACAATGTGAGTTCATTGTAAATATTGGAGGTGATAGGAAAATCAAATTAGATTGGATATGGTAGGAAAATACCATCAAATCATATTATAAAGGATGGTAGATACAAAAAAAAAACATCCAATATGCATGACAAGTGGCAGTTGCAATGGCTAGATAAGGGGCACAGATGACCATTAATAGAGGATAGAGAGTTTGAGATGTGCCACCCCTTAAAAAAATGAAAGAAGGTATCAAAAGGACATGTGGCAAGTGATTATCTAAGTCAAAGAATAGGTGGCAAGTGATTATCCAATTCCAACATAATTGGGACTACAAGTTTCAACTATGAAGGTTTGGGGCGTTATTGCCCCCTTAAAAGATGCCTTCAATGTACTGATTATGTTTATTATAAATCTTATCTACATATATTCTTTTCTAATGAACTTTTTGGGGATCTCTCTTGAGTCCCTGTCTTCTTGGAATATCCAAATAAAGGGTAGGCCAACCTCGAGCTACAATAATGATTTATAAACCTCAGATACTACACTAGATTTTAATCCATACTCTATAGTCTCATTTTGGAAACATGCATTGGATGGATGGTTCAACCAATTAAGCTAACCCTTAAAGCCAAACTGTGTAAACACATTTATAAAAATATTCAAAATAATTTACTAAAAATAAATATTCATTAAAAATTATAGGCACATTTATAATGGCGTAGTGTAAACACCCTATGAATTGGCCCTTTTCTAGCCAATCAACATAATGGGAAGGGAAACTAACTTTTTTGGCTTGAAATCCGACAAGAATATTTTTTTATTAATGGAATTGCAAATATTGTATTTTAACATTGCAAAGTTTGATTGTTGTAGGGGTGTTCAAGGGTGCTAATCCATTTCTACATTAAAAAAAACAATTTCATCAATCCAAAATTACAAAGATTTCCTAGCCAAATTCCGGTAATAACAAACTGAAAATGGTAAAAAAACATAGAATATTTATCCTTCTTCCATATATAATCACTCAATTCACTCGAAATAATATATCATATTTACGTTTGCAATAACGCTCAAAACAATGCACTGACAATAATACATCATATTCATTACAACCTTAACTCAAACAAAAAAAAATGCACTAGAAATAATACATTGTTTTTGTTACAAGAACATGTTAGATACCACTCATTTGTTTTTCCAAAGCAAGAGAAAACCATTCACATCCTATCTCACCCAACCATTGTTGTGTTGAAGGCTATGGCTCGAGACATCATTATAATCCCTAGGAAACCTAGTAAATGTTTATTCCAGGGTTGTTGACACCTCTATGTAGGCTACCACTCCTACTAGATGGCTAGTGTCATGAGATATTTTGAAGACCCTAGCAAGCCCAACTATAGCCAGTGAACCCAAAGCAATTTATAGACCTACTCCAGGTCCAAGAGAAATTTTAACCTAGTCTCCCTCTTGGAACCCTCAACTCCTCCCTAAGTATATCATTATCAAGGCTACCTAAGCTTGGATTAATTTCATGTTCCAACTCAACCAAGTTCATTGCCCATACATGATAGTGAGAGGTACAATCCCTGTTGCAATTTAAGGACATGCCAAGGTCCAAAATACGACTTATGTTATTTTTTGGGTGCGAACAAGAGAAAAATCATTGCATCCTACCTCACCTAGTGATTATTGCATTGAAAGCAATGACTCAATAAATCATTGAAATCCCTAGAAACCATGACCAATGTTTATTCCAGAGTTGTAAGCAGTGCTGGGTAGGCTACCACTCCTACCAGATGTGCCTTGTGAGATTTTCGAGACTCTAGCAAGCCCAACTATAGTCAACCAACCAACAATAATTTATAGACTTACTCTAGATTCAAGGGTGGTTTCAGTGTGATCTCTCTCTTAAAACCCTGTGTTCCTCCTAACTAGGTCATTGTTAAGGATAACCCAAATTTGAATCACTTTTGCATATTCCATATTAACTAAGTATTATCATACATGTCATGTTATGTGGACATAGATTTTTCCAATTATGTGAAATTTCTATAAAGAAAACTTTAAAAACTAAGAAAAGTGACGTGGAATATAACGTATAATGCAGTTTAAGGACATGCCAAGGTCCAAAATACGACTTATGTTATTTTTTGGGTGCGAACAAGAGAAAAATCATTGCATCCTACCTCACCTAGCGATTATTGCATTGAAAGCAATGACTCAATAAATCATTGAAATCCCTAGAAACCATGGCCAATGTTTATTCCAGAGTTGTAAGCAGCATTGGGTAGGCTACCACTCCTACTAGATGTGCCTTGTGAGCTTTTCGAGACTCTAGCAAGCCCAACTATAGTCAACCAACCAACAATAATTTATAGACTTACTCTAGATTCAAGGGTGGTTTCAGTGTGATCTCCCTCTTAAAACCCTTAGTTCCTCCTAACTATAACTAGGTCATTGTTAAGGCTAACCCAAATTTGAATCACTTTTGCATATTCCATATTAACTAAGTATTATCATACATGTCATGTTATGTGGACATAGGTTTTTCCAATTATGTGAAATTTCTATAAAGAAAACTTTAAAAACTAAGAAAAGTGACGTGGAATATAACGTATAATGCAGTTTAAGGACATGCCAAGGTCCAAAATATGACTTATGTTATTTTTTGGGTGTGAACAAGAGAAAAATCATTGCATCCTACCTCACCTAGCGATTATTGCATTGAAAGCAATGACTCAATAAATCATTGAAATCCCTAGAAACCATGGCCAATGTTTATTCTAGAGTTGTAAGCAGCGCCTGGTAAGCTACCACTCCTACCAGATGTGTCTTGTGAGCTTTTCGAGACTCTAGCAAGCCCAACTATAGTCAACCAACCAACAATAATTTTATAGACTTACTCTAGATTCAAGGGTGGTTTCAGTGTGATCTCCCTCTTAAAACCCTTTGTTCCTCCCAACTATAACTAGGTCATTGTTAAGGCTAACCCAAATTTGAATCACTTTTACATATTCCATATTAACTAAGTATTATCATACATGTCATGTTATGTGGACATAGATTTTTCCAATTATGTGAAATTTCTATAAAGAAAACTTACAAAACTAAGAAAAGTGACGTGGAATATAACGTATAATGACAATCGTCATGTAGGGAAACCAAACTTACGTAATCAATAGGGAGTTGATGTGAAGGGAATATGAAAACGAATGACAACTCAAAAGAAAAGATTTGAGCACTATTATATATTCTTCCACAAAAGCCAGCAACATGGGTATATCCTAGTGAAATATCGAACATCTAAGTCACTAGTGACCTTTGTAGGAGTTAGATTCCCCTTATCCAAGGTTCTCAGTAGAGATGAACTCCACAATACTACCATAGACTATTATTGCCACCTTGTAAACTTCCGTTTATCTTATAATTATTTTAATTTTTGAAATAACTTTGTGACCATGTGTCACGTTATGATTAAAGAGGAGTATGGATGGTGGATAGAATTTAAAAACCAAAGTTGACACATATCTAATATGTGATTTTCCTTTTTTCTTTTTTAATTAAGTGTGGAATTATCTATTCTTATGTAAAGTTTTATTAAAACAAGAAATTT
>JZKD02S0898319.1:20372-50349 GCA_000966675.3 Picea glauca
ATGACAACTCAAAAGAAAAGATTTGAGCACTATTATATATTCTTCCACAAAAGCCAGCAACATGGGTATATCCTAGTGAAATATCGAACATCTAAGTCACTAGTGACCTTTGTAGTAGTTAGATTCCCCTTATCCAAGGTTCTCAGTATAGATTAACTCCACAATACTACCATAGACTATTATTGCCACCTTGTAAACTTCCGTTTATCTTATAATTATTTTAATTTTTGAAATAACTTTGTGACCATGTGTCAAGTTATGATTAAAGAGGAGTATGGATGGTGGATAGAATTTAAAAACCAAAGTTGATACATATCTAATATGTGATTTTCCTTTTTTCTTTTTTAATTAAGTGTGGAATTATCTATTCTTATGTAAAGTTTTATTAAAACAAGAAATTTGGCTTGGTTGATTTCTCAAATAGTAGTCATCCAAATTTGAAAACATTGAGCATAACCATAATTAAAAATTGAGAGAGTTTGTTGTGTTTTAAAAAAAAAAAAAAAACTTGAAGTGACAGTTTAAGTTTGCAACATCAATATCTTATTGGGAAGTTGGTTCCTCATTTTTTTTCGTCCTTTTTTTAGAACCTTGAATGAACTTTACTAGGGGGTAGTACTTTTCATTGAGCTAGTGTAATTCATCTAGAATGGTATTTAGAATAGGATTGTCTTTTTCTAAGGTAATGTCCATGTGAGATGCAATCAGTGTCTTGGTGTGACAATGTAAATCCATTATGATGGAGGAGATGGTGGTTTGTCTCTTTGAAAACTCGATGTCCAACACAATTCCATATATTTCCTTGTCAAAGTGTTTGCTAATGGTGGCTTCCCTTTCATCCTTAACAGTGTCCTCCATAGTATCCATCTTTTGGATGGTAATGGCCTTATGCTTACCAACAAGTCCCTTTCAATGTGGAAGGATTCTAAATTCCATCGAATGGAGAGAGTCATCTTACTTACTGAGTTGGATTTCAAATCCCAATGAAGTTGGTTCTTGTGGGCTCTACCTCTGCCCCAAGGTTAAGGAAAAGTTGTTTCCTTTGCTTCCATTTCCTTCTTCGACTCATTGACCTCATAAATTAGGACAATAATCTGGTAGTCCATACATGCAACAATTTTTTCCACCATCAACTTGTTTTTTTCCTACTTTCTACAAAGACAATGTGTTATTAGTTGGTCAACAAAACCATTAGACTTCATGATGATAGTGAGGAGGAAAATGAGCCTACAACCTCGACTAAGAGCCATGTTTCTCCAAAATACCTTTCTTATCCTATCTTGTATGAGATCCATGTATCAACCTCATGCTTTTCTCATGTGGTTTCATCTAGAGACAAATACTTCAAGGTGTGATTGCATCCATCCCTCCCGATATCCCATGCTTGTGCATGAATATTGGTGTTCTCTCACCACTTGTCGTAATGAATGTGTTAGTGCCACTTGTTCCTATGTAAAACATCTGATGCCTAGATGCTCTTTTAAGGGGTGGGGCATTGTAATTTCATTTTCCTTAACTCTCTCTAGGTTCCCCTTTCTGCAAAGTGCAGGTTCTTCCAAACCTGTGGGCTCTTTCCTGGCCCCCTTTGAAGAATTTGAACAACATGCAATAGATTTCCATGCTAGGTCCCTTCCTTCATATGATATTAGCCTGTGACCAGACCCCAAGACAACAAGCGCCTATTTCGGTGTTTCATAGCTTCAAACTCCAGACGTTTTCAAAATGTGACACCACAAATATCCGAAGTCCAATCCTTCCAAAGTGTCAGATCTTCTGACATGCACCCTTATCTATTCAACGGTCCTGATGGAATCCGATGCTTCGGCCTTTAGGATTTCTCCATCCATGCGACCCCACTTTATTCGAAGTGGTTATCCTCCGAAACAAAGGATCTACTGACACCTGTCCTCTACTAATGGAAGGCTTCGATGAACTTCGATGCTCCGGCCTTCGGGAATCCTTGTGCCTTCAAACTTCGATTCTCCAAGTGTCGGTTAGCATCGGGCTCACCACAACCTAGATCTAACAGTCCCAGCGTATCCACATAACCACAATGATCTACAACTTGTAAATTTTTCTCAAGGGTCCCTTGGGTCTCGTTGTTAGGCCATTCCTAGAGGGACATCTTTCATCCCAAGACACACCGATAAGAATATGCGGCACCTATCTCATGTCACTGACGTTCCCTTACCTTTCCACAAGGTCTCCATACCTAGAAACATCATCACTCTACATGTAGGCCACCACGTGTTCTTCAACATGATACACACGTCCCCATGATCGAATAGTCAAGAGGGGTCTTGAAGGATCCTTAGATCCATGAACCACACTTCTTTAAGATCCCTACCTTCGGGGGTTTTGATGTTACAATATCCTAGTCCTCCCAAAGTGGTCAACTTCAGGTTGACTATATCTTAGATATGACGGTCGGGTTAACTCCCAAGGATCCTCAGATCTATGGCCCAGATTAACTTTGGGACTTCGGGATTTTAGAGGAATCACCTCCGATATGACGAATGTGCCCAATTCGTCGGACCTGCGAAGTTTGAAGGAATCAAAGGATTAAAATATATGTTCCTTCTCCAGATCCAATGATCGTGAAGAGATTCGGCTCCTCTCGAACTAGTCTCATCCATTTGTCTTCCAAATGAAAGGATCTTCCCTTTTGAGAATTGAATCTCACTATCCTTCTTGAGATTCGTCAGCTCTAAAATACTTAGGCACTTTGCGCTATTTCTCCTAAACTTAACACTTAGAGAAATTCTTCCATGCACCCCTTGCGCTCATTCATCAACTCTAGAACTTAAGAGGTTCTCGGTCTCTGCCTGCCTCATAGAGAGCCCATGCATACATGTGCTACTTCTCCTGAGCTTAACAAAATCCTTCCTCCAAGAGACTCAGAACGACTAGGAGTGTCGACATGCACACGTGAGACTATGCCCAATGTCGACAAACTCATAGTTCATTTATTTTAACTTGAGCCACCACAGGGCTCAGGCATTTACATGTACAAGTGATATCATTCCTTACTTTCTTAAATACACAATCATGCAGAATTAAAGGGATATAGTATAACCATTAAGAAAACATGCACATCCCTGCAACATTCATAGGACATCTAACTTAAATCTACAGTTACAATTTAATTTCACAGGATATGAGAATACTTATCTATTACAGGTTGGAGCCAACTAACTGACTGTGGGTGTTTGCCTTTACACCCAACCATAGGCTTAGAGGCATTCATTCTTAGCACTCAGGCCACCCCCATGCCAAGCCATGATACCACCAGGGAACTCTCGCAGTTTCTGAGGGATTCTTTCTCTATCTCACCTTCTGCTCAGGTTCTGTTCTCTGCAAACTCTCAGAGATTTCTTTCTTTGTCATGGCCTCAGCGAGCTTTATCAGATGCTCCCCCAGCACAATATTGTGGCCTTCTATTCATCCTCCACTGGAGAGTTGTCTGCATTCTCTTCTCTGTCTCTTTATTCCCTTACGTGCCTTGCATGCACATCCTTCCTATCTGGTTCCTTCTGTCAGAAGGAAACTTGGGTCAGCCTGGTCTGCCCAACCCAGTGGTACTTTGGGCTGAAATTCTTCAGTCAGACCATGCTTCCATTCATGGGGGTGGTTGATGGTTCAAACATTGGTCCTTTCCTTCATTAACTGATTTCTCTCCTTGGGGTCCGCAGAGGGTTTGTTATTCCCACGAAGGGGAAATTTGGGGTCATACCCATAATGAACCTTCTCCATAGTTTTCCTCACTCTTTTCTCTAGTGATATCATGGCCAGTACTTCAAGGCTTCACCCCCATAGTTAGTTATTGACAGTTTAATAAATAATACATTTACATTTTTCTCATGCGATAGCATGGTAATTACAATTAACGATTAATTACAAGTTGGGGGAAACATGGGTGTTACAGTCCCCTCCCCCTTAAAAAGGAGCACTGTCCTTGATGTTCTTTCTCAATAACACATGTCAAGCCTTTCTCATTCAGCTGCTTCAAAAGTATTGACCCTCTTTCTTGGTCAGGTCCTTTTCAGACTCTTGGCCTTCGTCACCTACCTTCAATAATATTGGACAACAAGTATATTAATCACAATTTCATGCGAAAACATTTTATTCAAGAGGAAAATTTCCATAATCTAGCACAGTACTTATTTGTGCAGTCTGTGGATTTTCATCCACATGGTTGTCTTGTTATCTTGGCTCAATGTTTTTCCCAAACATACCCATTGTGTGCATGATCCCAATCAATAGTTTACAAGAACTATCATAGTATCCTCTTTCTTGCGGTCACTCACCCTCTAGACCCAGGCTCAGACATCCCCTTCTCCGCTATACATTTATTCTTGTGATCCATCTTTCCTTGCCAAGGTTTTCTCACACAAGAATAATTCCAGAGACTTCATCGAGCCTTATAGTTGAGGTGTCCCTCAGACTTGCTCTGTCAAGGCATCCCTCTGGCTTGTGTTACCTCAACACAACATATTCCAGGCGATCATGGCTTACCACGGGGTTCTCATGGCTCAACAGTAGCCATTTTTTGTGCTTTTGACCTTGACAGATTTCATTTGTCCTTTCTGGACAGATCTTTTCCTCTCACCTGTATCACAGGTATACATAAATTCATGAGACATCATCATAAATTTTTAGTTCATAATTTTCTTGTAAATCTGTCACCCACATATTTCCAAATTCCGCATTTGTTTCTTCAAATTTGTTCCAAACAGGGAACAGATTCACAAGCATGGGACTTTCCTCCCCATAACAGTTTATATCAGAAGACAATCGGTCTTCCTTATGGGCTTACAAAATTTCCATATCCAAGACTCTTTCTTCCTGCAATTCATTCTTTACACAACCAAACAAACTATTAGTTTCTCATGTGTATATATATATATATATATATATATATATATATATATATATATATATATATATATATATATATTCTCACAAAATTTAAAATGTCATCACAACCTTTCTTAACTTGTGCATTCTAAGTTGCATCACATCTATATAAACATGGAAGGAAAATCATCCCTTACCTACACATCATTTCAGCCTACCAAACTTTTCAAAATGTTATTCATATATCAATTGACTTTAATGAATGTGCCAACATTCGTGGCCACATTCATACCGAATGCACCCTTGCATTGATTTTAATTTTGCCACACTTTATGACAAGCACTCTTCCATTGTGTGTTGGAGCTTAGCCAAGCTCTTCACCACATGTCTTATTCAATATTTTTCATTATTGTAGCCGAACTGTGCTTCCTGCTACAGGTTGATCATGATTCCAAGTCGGCACATACAAAACTATAATTTTCTCTTGAATGAACCCAAGTATTCTTTCCTCATTAGTAACCAAGGTGCCCACACTCATGGCCACCCAAATTTGTTTTTCTTTGACACCCATAAAATGTAAGTAAAATTTTCGGAAGGTCCTCATTCCTCAATGGAAGGTCCATTGTCTTCCCTTTATGCAAACATGCATTTAATCAAAGCAATTCCATGCAATGTGATAACTATGAGCACCTTTATTCCCATAGAACTAGTCCTTGCGACCACAGTCTAATGTAGAGTTCTAAAATCTATCTTCCTTGACTGGCTTGGAGGAACTTCATTTTCTCTCCATGCGACTGAGAGTTGTGACCTCGACTCTATTATTTTAAAGAGCTATCCTTTTAGCTCCCATGTCCAGGTGCAATGATCCTAGCTTAATCCCTTGTATGCAATTCAACGGTGTAGGTCTGTCTTTCCCCAGATCCAATAGTTGCAAGGGATTTTGGAACCTCGACTAGCTCGCGGTTTAACTCTCTTCCTGATCTCTGCAATGAATATGGGTCGTCTTATCTACGATTGGAACCCAAACTCAGACAATGCTACATTGAGTTTAAATTATGGGTATATTTCTCGATGTTAACCCGTGTGCATATGCAATCTCTGTAATGATCGTGGGTCGTCGATCTTAGCCCTCAATCGATTTTAAACCACATGATTTCTAGATAATAATAATTCCAACACAAGAGTGTTTGACAGAGAATTTAGATTGAGAACATAGCTTCAATTTTCTAAATTCAACCACAGAACCCAACCACAACATGAGTTTACGTGGCATTAACGCATGGGTTCCTTGCAGGTTCACCCACCGATCGTTCATAGATTGATGGTTCACAACGATTGTGGAATCCCAATATGCTCGCTCTTTATTGGAGAGTTCAATCTCTGCAATCTGAAAGGTGCTTGCCCGACTCTTCTAATCTTGGTCATTGATCATTCACCCTGATGAGATCAATGGTGTTGGTTGATTGCAGACCGTGAACTAGCACGCTCGTTAATTTCACCTTCGTGTTCCGCAATGATCCCTGGCCATCAATCTAATCGAACGATTGGTGTTTGATCCATTAACTCCAGTGGATATTGAAGTCGATTTGATGACTGAGATCGATTTTCCCTCTGATGAACGACTCGCATTCATCTCCTCTGTTAGGTTCTTGATTAACCTGATTCGATCAGGGTTTTCTTCCTGAATAATACTCTACTTGGGTATCCATGGCATACAACCACCTTTCAAAAATTTCGTGCATAACATTAAGACAGTAAAACATTTTTAGACATGTCCTAGCATATCTTCTTGCACCTCATCACATTATCCTTAATGTTTTCATGAGTGCAACACAAGCATATCTTGATTGTTTCTACAACAATAAGACCATCATAAATTATGGTGTCAAAACATTTTCTTTCATCAGCGTTCCAACTTTCTCATCCTAGAGAAAACATAATAATCAACAAGAAAAGAATTGAGGGCTCTCCCCTTCTTCCAATCCTTTCTACATTGCCTGGGACTTTTTAGCCTAGTTGAGTTATCTCTAAGGTCTCATTGCCTTTTCTTAACATGGATTCACCCAAGCCTATTCAATCAACATACTCATTTATTCATTTATTAGTCTTCTATTTATTATATGATGTTTTCAAAATGTATCCAGGATTCTTACACACACACACAGACACACATATACAAGATTGTAGCTCACTACTTAATTCTCAACAGTTATTAAGGTTGTGACTCTATCCTCCTGGAAGAGTCTTCACATAGTTCCTCCACAGGGAACTCCTTCAGCATGCAACTTCTTTATTGCATATCCTTCATTATTTGTGATAGCCTCAACCTCGAGTTAGCTTCAGCTTGGTACCAAATATTCCATAGGGAATATAAACGTGCATCTTTTTCATGCATCCAAATTATGTATCCACCCATATTCTGGTCTTTGTTAACTTACATCCATGATGTATTTAACCATATGAACAATCAAAAGCATGTGTGTAGCTTCCATGGGTATATTTTACAGCCTACATACATCTCTACTTTAAAATTAGTCAACTCATGATTGTTCAAAATCATTCTCATGCAATCCTCAAAGGCATAATCATTTGATCTATATTTTATGAGAAGAACGAAATGAATACAGATTATTAAAATATGTTTAACACAGAATAACATAGATACAATAAAACTTGTTTTTTATTCAATAAGGAAATAAGATGAAACTATAAAATGCAGCATAAAACAAGCTTGTTGGAATCGTGGTGGCTTATCTCTGAGAAGAGATGTGACGACTGTGCTCATTCGCAAGAAGATGATTACAATGAGGCTCTCAAGGAATTTTTACAATAAAAATGAGTGTTAAAAACTCTAGACATCCAAAAACCTAACCCTAGGAGATGAAGTGCCAAAATTCATGTGGGCCCCGTTTGGGTAAGTTAGTACATCAACTTCCCGCGATCATAACTTTTGCATACAATCTTCGTTTTAGGTGTACGATAGCCTGTTGGAAAGGTGTCTTCAAGGAGATTCATTTTGGGGGATCAATTAGAGACTTTGGTTATCATTGAGAAGCTCGATCTAGAAAAACCTTCATTTATGCCGTCAAAATGGCCCCAGAAGTTAAAAACTGCTAAAAATATTAAATTGCCAAAATTGTCAGAAAACTGTTTTGAGCGAGTTGGAAAAGGTGGGTGGCCACCGATATACACTTGGATCAATCCTCTCTCCTTAGGAAGCAATGGTCTCCATTGCATTGATTTCCCCCATCATATGAGGAAATTTATGATGAATTTGGCCCCGGGTGAGCCACTTGCCTTGGTGCATGAGCTTCCCTACCTTGACGACTCAATAAAGCTAGATTCTTTGTTGTCAAGTGCCCTTGATCTGTGTCTCCAAAATATGATCACTGGATTCATGTTGCATGCATTCGAGGTTGAGCTTTGTTGGTGTCAACTGCTCTGCTATCTCTGAGGTGTCCAATAATGGTGGGAAATATGGCTGAAGGAGAGACACGTTGAAGACTGATGTATGGCCCATAACGGAGTGGGAGAAGCTTCTGATGGGGCCCTGTAAGGATTTATTTCTGCAAGTGAAACCAAACTTTGTATCCCAATTGAAACTTATGTGGAACCCGATGTTGATCATGGCGTTGCTTATACTTGGCATTACACTTTTGTAGAATATCCTGAACCTGTTGGCGGATGTGTTGGATCCGCTCAATGAACCGAGTGGATTTTTCAACTTCCGATGGAGCAGGGGATGAGTCGGCCGAGGTGGTCACCATGGCTAGTGAAAAATCCATGGGACCCAATGGTTGGAATTCCAACCCCACCTGAAAGGGGTTGTGGCCAGTTGAGCTATGCAGGGCTCGATTGTAGCTATGTTGGACACAGGGAAGACTCCCATCCCATGTGCGAGGGTGTTTTGAATTGTACATACGCAGGATATGTACGATCATCCGATTGATGAACTCATTTTGGCCATCTTTCTAGGGGTGGAAGGCAGTGGATTTGGTGAGCTTGGTATCCAACAGTGACCAGAGGCTCGACCAGAATGTGTTGAGGAACCGACTGTCATGGTCTAAGATAATGGTTTGTGGGATCCCAAAATGTATCCATACTTGTTCAAAGAAGATCTTGGCAGTGGCTTCTTCTATGATGTTCTTCTTGCAGACGGCTAGAATCACCATCTTGGAAAAGCGATCAACAACCACAAAAACACAGTCATTTCCCCTCTTGGTGGATGAGAGGCCCGACATGTAGTCCATTAAGATGGATTCCCATGGCCTATCAGGATTAGGCATAGGGGTGTGCAGGCCCTGTTTCTTAGTGGTCGGTTTGGAAATAGCACAGGTGATGCAGGACGTGATATAATTGTTGACATCTTATATAAATTTTGGCCAGTAGAAATGTTTCTACAGAACTGCCACTGTCTTTTTGATGCCAAAGTGTTCTGTGACCTGAATGTAGTGAGCTTCCCAAATTAGCTTCACGCGCTCGCTTGATGGAATGGAAATATGGCCCAGATGGCACAACAACCCATCTTGAATATGGAAACTAGCAACCACTGAGTTGGCACCCAACATTTGGTAGGTGGTGGAGAAGTCAGGGTCTTTCTCATAGAGGTGGGGCCATCCAGAGGTCTTGTGGCCACAAGAGTCTAGCACCATGGTGAGTGTCGCGACTAGAGGTCGGTTGAGGCAATCAACAACTCGGTTGGTACTTCCTATTTTATACTTGATGTTGAGGTGGAACTGCTGTAAGTATGTGGACCAATTTTGATGGCGATCATTCTGCAATTTTCCTTGGATCTGCATGAACTATAGTGACTTGTGATTAGTGTGGATGACTGTCTCATTCCCAATAATGTAATGTCTCCACTGGCGGTAGGCTTGCCCAATGGAGTACATTTCTTTGTCGTAATTAGGGTAATTACAAACAACATTTGATAGTGTCTCACTATGATATGCCACGGGGTGGACATGTTGAGTGAGAACGATGCCCATGATATAATCTGAGGCATCTGTCTCGATCTCAAAGGGATGTTGCAGGTCTGGTAATGAAATTACTGGGGATGAGCAAAAACGCTTCTTTAAGTCATCGAAGGATTGTTGTTGGCATGGCACAGGCCCCACACAATTTTTTCCTTACCACCACCCCCGGTTACTTGGCTAAGGGCCCAATATGAGATATGAGAGAATCCCAACACGAACCTGCAATAGAAATTGGCAAGGGCCAAGAAGCTTCGAAGTTCAGTGAGTGTGGTTGGGGTTGGCCATTCATGGATGACCTGGATCTTGGCTGGATCCACATGCACACCATGTCAATCAATGATGTAGCCTAATTAATGGACCCTGTCCATGTTGAAGGATCATTTTTCCAAGTTTGCATATAGTTTGTGCTGTCAGAGGGTGTTCAGAACCTGCTAAATATGTTGCAAGTGTTCTGCCCAAGTCTTGTTGTAGATGAGGATGTCATCCAGATACAAAACTACAAAAGTATTGGTGAAAGTTCGTAGGATATCGTCCATCATCCTCATAAAATTTGTTTGAGAATTTTCCAAACCAAAGGGCATGACCAACCACTCAAAAAGACCTTTTTTTGACTTGAAGGCGGTCTTCCATACATCTGTTTGTTCTATTGGGACATGGTGGTAGCAAGACTTCAAATCAATCTTATTGAAGTATTTGGCCCCCGTGAGATGATCAAGGAGGTCGTTGATTCGGGGAATTGGGTATTGGTTTCAGAATGTGATTTTATTCAGGTTCTGGTAATCAATGTAGAGTCACCAGGTCCCGTATTTCTTCTACACCAGGATGATTGGGCTTTCACAAGGAAATGAGCTGGGACGTATGTGCCCCTTGTGGAGCAGTTCTTTGATCTGCCTCTTGATATCCTCATTTTCTAACGGAGAGCGGCGGTAGACTGGCGCATTAGGTAGCGATGCGCCTGGGGTCAGATCGATGGGATGCTTGACCTGGCAGTGCAGAGGTACCCTGGTAGGAGAGGAGAATATATCTGAGTATTCTTCCAAAACCTTATCCACTTGCTTCTATTGTGTGGAGAGATCAGCCGCGGAGGCCCTGGATGTGGTTGCGATCTTTTTCTCACTCTGAGAGAGAATCACAAAGAATACAAATTTCCCAATATGAGAGATGACTTTCCTGCATTTCTTGGCAGAGATCAAGGAAATAGCACTAGGAGGGACTGCCTCGGGTATTCTGTACAATTTCCTATTCAAAGTAATAATAACACTACAAGGCCTAGACTCCTATACAACATAATATTTCCATAAATAAGGTTGTCCCAAAAGAACATTACAAACTTCGAGAGGAGAAACGTCACACAATACCTCATCTTTGAAGGGTTTGATGTCGTACGACAATTGGCATTGTTGGATGACGCGTGTTGACGATAAAATCGCAATGAGGAATTTCGCCTGCAAAGTATTGTTAAATCCTATTATTTAAACTATGATAATTATATATAATACTAGTAGGTGGGACGCCCTGTAGACTGGAGGCTCGGAAATAGTCATATCACACATTTTATGTTGTTGTTTTGATGTTGCTTATAGGGTCTTATATGGTTTATGATGCAGTCTTCGTTTTGTTTTGACATAATGACAGGTGGATGATTCATTTTATGTGATGTTTTGTTATTCAAAGCTTTGATTTTATGTTATGATTGGCATATATTTACAGTGATATGCTCGGCCATGTCACCATGATTTGTTACCTGGCTACACTTGCACAAGACATATGTTAGTAACAACATAAAACAAAATAAATGGGAAAGAGACTTAAAAAAAAATCCAAAAGAAAGGGCCTATACTATGCTATGTTATAAGTTATGTGCAATTAAAATGAAACAAGTTAGTGTTAAATCCTAACTACAAATGGTTAGTGGCTATGTGATTTTCAATTGAGTTATATTGGATGCATTTGATATCTGGTATGGTATGGTTTTGGCAATGGTTAATATGAATTTTGGGTGGTGCATTTGGCAAGCAATCGGGTCGCATATTTCAATGGTTTGGAGTTAATGACATGGTTAATGTATTGGTGATTGATGGTTGTCATGTACTTTGAAATTGAATGTAGAGGAAGATGGAAGCGACGTGCAGTAAATGCACGTCACTCCATACTTCTCCTATCAGGCCATCACCCTAGTATGGTTATTGTTGCATTTGGTTTTGCTGGTGGTTAAGCTCTGAGATCCAAGCCAGGGAAGGAAGTGCTCGACCAAATCACCCTTTTTTAAAGCTATTGGTTACAGGTATGGTTATTTTCACCCATCCATGAATTTCTCTATGTTTATGAATGAACAATGGCTCAGTGATGCATTGGTTTGTGTTTTCATGAGATTGGCAAATGTGAATGCATGGGTATTCTCTCTGGAATGACTGTGTGGTTATTCATTTTGAAAATAAAAGAATTAGTTGGTTGAGCTATGCGTTCGTTGGTTTTTTTGTGTGGTGAAAACTGTGATGGCTCTCTGTTGTTTTAAGTGGACATGGGTATTATCACTCTGTGTTTTGTTGGAGGGATTTTCTCTGTTTATCCTTACTATCTACTTCCTCACAGTTATGAGGGTAGCCATATCTAGTCGTATTCGGGTTGCTTATGGTTCCTGTGCATTTTTTCGAACTACCATTGGGTCACTGTGTATTATCCAGATTCATGGTCGTGGGATTATTTTTGTGGTATTAGCATCAACATATCTCAGAAGTCAGTTATAGGGTGGCCATTATGCCAAGATGTATGCTTTATGGTTGTTGGTGATATAAATTATGCCTCGGGTCTGTATTCCCACTGGAATTGTTATAAATTAATTTGTCTCATGAGGAATGTATAGGGGTTATGCCTCTGTGTGTTCTGGGTACTTTTTACTATCCAGTGGGCATTTGTTGTTCCTCTGCATTGTTAACCTACCCCACCTGTCGTTGAACTGTTGCACCATTGCACAGACTTAGAGTTATAAGAAACTGTGTGTTGTATCGAAGGGTCTTTGCCTATTGGTTGATATGTTTGGAGGAGCTCCATTCTCTCAGTACTATTGTTGATTGAGCAAACTCTTAATTGCTTCCTTGTGTTCGTTATTACAGAGTCTGTTTTTTCTAAAAATCCCAACTGTCTTATTCGAATTAGGCATCTTTTTGATTGTCAAAGATTGGTTGTAAAATTGAGTGGTCATAACAGTTGCATTGAGTATTATCTCATCTCTATTTGATTGAGTTGTTGGAAAGTTGTGATTGAAGAAGAGAAATGATATACATTCAAAGGGGCTGCCTCTTTTTCGTTACGACAGTTGCATCGAAAACCTAGCTCATTTTTATTTGATTAAATTAGTTGATTGGGAGTCAGTGATAATGTGAAGTCAATGGATGTCTCTTCTCGTTATTCTTTCTATTGGTGTATGCTTACAACGTGGTGTCGATTGCTAGTTGGTGGTTGCTATGTGTTTCATTAGTCTCGATCGGGATCATGGCAAATTATGGAAATTGATGACTATGATTTCATTGTTTCACTGTGTATGTATTATGGAGGCATCATGCATGTTTGATTTAAATTGTATCATTAGTGATGAATCTCGGTCTTTGTATTATGGTTTCATTGCAACGTTTTATTAGTTGATATAATGAAAAGGCATGAAATCAAGCTAGTTTTAAAAAGTCTATTCAATCTGGAAAAAATACATGTGTATATGTTTGATTTGGGTGATTGCAAATTATGGACAATTTTGATATTTGATGGATAGAAATGAAGCAATATGGTTGTGTGTTCCTTTTCATTTTGTTTTAAATGAAAAGAAAGGAAAAGAAGGAAACCAAGTATTCTCTTAACATGACTGTTGAAATGCATAGTGATTATGAGTATGATTACAGACTGTGTTAATTGAGAAGTTTGAATAAGTTGAATGTGGGACATTGAACAGTTTTGACACACGGTAATTGTTTAATTGGTATTGGTATCTTTTGTATTGAATATAGAGTTGTTTTTATGGATTACTTGATTTGTTTTAAGGACAATATTTGTTTTTTACCTACCATTCTCTCACCATTTCTCACATTACAAGTCCCCTTGCCTTCCCATATTCACTATCCACTTCCTCTTCTTAAAATTGAATTATAGTTAAGTTAAAATCTATATTATAACAGTTAAAGGATGACACATGGATGAGTTACAGTGATATATTCTTTTGATTTACTTTACAGTTGATTGTTTGATGATTTGTTGAGAAGTAATCATGATCTGTCCCCCTTCATTTTAACACTTTTCACTCAATACAATCCCTCATATATCCCAGAACTCTTATTCACCCCCTTCTCATTGATAAGTATTAAACAATTTGTATGGATTGGATTGCATGAGTCTAATGTGTTGTTGAGCCAAACTTTGTTTCATATTTAAAAGAGATGTCATGTATGGTTGTTGAAGAAACTAGTTGCTAATCAATAATGCATACAAGAATGATCTTTTTCAGCAGAGGTAGCCATGGTCGAGGTAACAGAGGAAGAGGAAATTGGAACAGGGGCCCTAGAAGGCCAAGGTTTTCTATACATTTTGATGCAGACTCGCAAGAGTTCAGCCGACTATTTCAAGATGGATTTTTAAATGGATTAGACAAGGAGTGCTCCAACCTATGCCAGAAAGGCCTCCCTTCCAAGCCCCACATGTCCCTGGTATCCCAGTGCCCCCTCATGTCTCATTACAACCTGAAGTCCCTAAAAATGACGGATGTCAAGATATTTTCCACCCGACAGTCTCCCAACATTGCGGCTGGCCTAACTTGTCTCTACCTGCTCCTCCACGTGTTAATCAATCTGTCCAAGATGACCCTACCCACTCACTAGTACAGTCTTTCCATGCAAGAAAAAGGTTTAAAACCAAGGCCCACCATGCTCCTAACAAAAGAAAATTTGTTGCTTCCCCCTCCTCGCCCTCAAATGACTCTTTCAAATCTATGTCCTCCCGCATGCATTTGAGAGATGATTTCTCTCATGTTATCAATGAGATTAGGCCTAAAGGCTCCACACAGCCTAAGGCAAATTCAGAGAGATCAGAGGGTGACAACAACTACAAGGGGAAGATTGCCTCCCAGAGTGGCAAATATGGGTTTTAAGTTTTTTTATTTATTGATTGTTGAGATTAGTTGACTTCTGAAATTTTGGACAAAACACTATTTTTTGGATATATGGATAAAATGTTTTTGGAAATATTTTCAATTCTTATTGATATAAACTGCCAAATTATGAGAGCAATGATGGGAGCCACAAGGAGGGATGTGTTTGATTGATTAACTAGTTGTGTTATGTTTGTTAAAGAACTAAAGGGAGTCACAAGGGGCCTCGCATACTAGTTATTAGTTATTAAAAACCCTTATTACGATTTTATTACGTTTCCCCCTTAACTAAAAATGTGGTTGAGTTTTAGTTAACTTAACTAAAAATGTAGTTTAACTACTTTAACTAATTCTGATTTCTTGAAGGAAAAAGGAAAAGGAGGAACAAAGGGAGAATAGAAGGAGAAGCATACTAAGGTTTGCTCTTGATTTCTATTGAGATAATTCAATTTTTATTCATTCTTTAATTCATTGAAAGACTAATTATCTTTTATGATAGAAGGGTCCTATTGTAGACAACAAGATTCAGGGCTGAATTACATCATTCAGACACTTGTTTTTCAGAGGTGTTGATCTATCTTTGATAGTCTCTGTAGACTTGTCTGTTTGTGAATTAAATTTCATGACTGATAAAAGCTATTGTGCAAAATTGAGTGGGAAACAATTTGTGGCAAGTTGATCCAACTTTTAAAGTTCATTTTTTTACTTTCTGTCGTAAGTCCTTTTGTATGGTTTTCAACGAGGACATCTAAGTTTGACTTTGGTCCAAACTTCCTCTAGGAATTTTGTAAAGAGAACGAGTCTTTGATAAATTGGAATGGAATAAACGATTTCTTTATGTCTCATCTGTGTTGATTATTGACTTGGTGTTTTTTACTTCTGTCTCTACAATTATTTCTGTATCTGTTATATTCAGAAAATTACATAAATATTGAATTTTTCAGCAAACTTTCATTTATAAAAAAATCATCCTAAGCACTTGTAACCAATACTTGTGGATTAGGAAACAATTTTCGATGGTTATAAACATAGGGTGATATTCCCATCTATCTTTATTTAGACAAGTAAGATCTAAAAATTCTTGAGTAAGATCATTGCATATCTTTTCCTCAACATTTATTTGGTGACCATACTAGGGAGATCTTCAATATCTCTCTGGTTGATTTTTATGCTTGATTATCATCGAATACATCTATTTTTTTGATATTGATTCTTTGACTATTTCATTTCTTAATGAATGTACTTGATGCAAGGCATCCCAATATTGAGCCCAGTCTTCAAGATTAGGCCAACATTGCTTTGAATTTGTTTAGCACCATTTTAGACACTACTAATACTCGGGATGAGATTAATCATTCATGGGTAGAAATTGAACGAGACATAAATGCCTAAGAACGTTGGGAAGCTAGATGTATACAACCTAGAAATCAACCATAACCTTCTTTTTCCTTTAGCTTTGACCTTCTTTTCATGTTCTTAGACGCTCGTGTTTCTAGGAGAAGAAGAGGCTTATCATTTGAAATTAATCCTATAGTTGAAATAGGAAGAAGGAACGTTGTGTTATCGACCCAACAAAGTGCTATAAGGAGAACCTTGTATGATTCATCTAGTTCGTCTTTCTCTCCCTTACCTATCATCCACAATATGGAATCTAGTGGTGGCTCTAGTGGCACTGGAAGTGCTTCCTCCTTTCGGTCTTCAGCTTTGTCTGTGATTGGTAGATTATATAGTCACCATGTCCCTATCTAATCTACCACAAACCCCACCAAAGTCATTAAAAATTATGGGCTTTTTCAATTTGAAGAAGATGCTACAACCACACCATGGCATGTTTCCTCCCCTCTTAACCTAGCACCTGCTACTCATCCACTTCCTAAATTCAAAGAGAATATTTCTAGGTTTCTGGGGAATAACAATGTCACTACAAATGAACACCTAGTGGCATTTCCTAATGTCTATCACAACATAGGATCCAATGAAAACGATACTTGCATGCACTTATTTGTCAATTCCCTGGAAGGTAAGGATGCAGTCGATTTCTTTGACCTTCCTCCTAATATTCTATCTATTTGGGAGGATTTTGTCTATTGGTTCAAATCCACCTATGGGAAATCTAAAATCCCAGCTGAGTAGTTACGGGAGTACAATAACATCGCTTATAAGGGTGGTGAAACCATCAAGTCCTTCAACTTGCATTTCACCATGTTATACAATCAAATCCATGAACTCATTTGACCTTAGAACCAAGACACTTTCATTCATTATTATAATGAATTACCTTCCCCCTACTGTCATAAGTTTTAGGAAAAATCCATTGATAACCTTCATTCCTCTATGCATACTTATTTAGAGTATGAAGAACAACTTGAAACAACATGTCTTCCTCAGGGAGAATAAGTTAAACAGACATACATGTTTTCCCTCTTACAACTTGTACAAGACATGAATAATCGTATGATAGTGTATGAGCGAAAGGGAAATGTCTCCCCTCTCACCCCTGGGGCTTCATCCTCTTCTGCACCCTTGTTTAGAAATCTAAATGAAAATAATTTTTAGCCTAAAACTATCATGCCTTGTAGTTGGTGTAACTTTTGTGAGGAACACCACGAGGAAACCATGTGTGAGGTAAAGAAGAGTGCCAGAGATAAGATATTTGGTAAAAGACCAGAAACTACCATCGTTGTCCTAGATTTTGCAGAGCCAAAAGATGTCATGATCATCAATACTAAGAACAAAGCCTATGCTCCCAAAGGCAAATATGATCCTCCCTGCAATTATTCTAGCCCAAGCTCATCCTCACCAGCTGCTACTGTTCAGGTTCGTAAGGTTCCTGACAGTCAAGGAATTACCTCTCCTCTCCCATCTTCCAAATATAATATTCTAAGTCAGTCGGCCAACATCAAAGAAAATGCCACCCTTCTAGACATGGTTTCCATCCCTGAACAACAAAGGCATCTAAAACAATTCATGGAAGGAAAATATTTCATTGTAGCCAACCTCTCTAAAGAGGTAAATGAAGAGGATTTGTCTTTAAATAAAGTAGGTGTACATAAATTTAGTTACTCTGTAAAAAGTCCCCCTTTTTATATGTCTGTAAAGATTATGGATAAGATCGCCCATTGTTGCCTCATTGACGGCAGTTCGGGCCCAAGTGTAATGCCGAAGATTATTATGGAAGAGATAGGCTTGTCTTGTACAAATGAAAATGCCAGAAGCATATTCTCTTATAATAGTCTACAACAAATGACCATCGGCAAGATCAAAGATGTGACCTTGGTTTTATGCGCACACCCTGAAATAAGGACAACCCTTAATATTTAGGTAATTGATATGCCAATAAGAAATTACTCAATCATCTTAGGAAGAGATTGGCAAGCTTTGACAGGTGGATACCTCTCACTCAACGAGACACACTTATTCGTTCCTTGGAATGGTAAAAACATCATAGTCCTTAGAGAGGGAAGGATTTCACCCTACATAGAAAGTGTTCCACAACCTAATGTGAATTATATCGAAGAGAACCTAGGGGTGTATTCCATATTTGCAGAGGAGGATAACATTCCCTTGGAAAAAATCGACTTAGATGATGGTATGTGGCACATGCACTTTGATGGTTCATGCTCTAATGAAGGAAACAAAGTTGGCATTATCATGTACTCTCCTGTGGGGAAAATTCATAACTTTTCTTATAGGTTGGAGTTTGCTTGCACAAACAATGTCACTGAATTCAAAGCTTTATTATTAGGCATTGAAAACGCCTATAATCTGGGTTGTGGTCACCTTATAGTTTTTGGGGATTCTGAGCTTGTTGTGAACCTTGTACGTAAGATATAATCTCCTAGCAACAAGTTGATAAAACGATATACCCAAAATGTTTGGCAACTTATCTCGAACCTATTATCTTTCAACATTACTCATGCTAAGAGGGAATTGAACTCAATGGCTGATCGATTAACTGTTTTTGTAGCCTCTCCTAATCGACATTTTCTGCCACATAGACCTGATTGTACTTTTCAATCTCTATATCTTCTACATATCCCTGACAATATATAACCATGGCAGGTCTTCCCTAGCGATGAGAGCATTTGTTATTTCATTCAAAATGAACCTTATAAGCCCAAGGAAATTATATCCATGGAAGATAACAAGATTTCTAAGGGCTTGACACCTCTAGAGAGTTTAATTTCATCGAGTGATGTAGGCAATGAAAAGAAACATAAATAAGAGGAGTAAAAAAGGAAGGTGGTTGAAACCATTTCCTTGAAAATTGGGACACCCGAGTCTCCAAAGAATGTTAAAATAGGTTTCCAATGTTCTGATGAAGAGAAAATGAAGTTTTCCAATCTGCTCAACGAATTTCAAGATTTGTTTGCTTGGTCTTATGAGGATCTTCGTGGTTTTGATCCCTCTCTTATAAAACATGCCATTTTCATCAAGGAAGGCATAAAACCAGTTGGAAAAAAACAAAGACTTATCAGCTCTGCACTGGAAGAAACTATTCGAAAGGAGTTGGAAAAACTCGTGTAGGTTGGGATCATCTTTCCGATCAAGTATTCTGAATGGATTTCGAATTTGGTTCCCATTTAGAAAAAAGCTGGTCAGATCAGATTATGCGTTGATTTTCACACGTTAAATTGGGCTAGTATAAAATATCACTTTCCTCTCCCTAATATGGAAATGATTTTGCAACAAGTTGCAAGGTCACAGATGATGTTCTTACTTGATGATTTTTCTGGTTACAATCAAATCAAGGTAAAAAAGGAAGATAAATATAAAACAAACTTTATTACTCATTGGGGCACCTTGACTTATGAACATATTCCTTTTGGCTTATCTAATGCAGGTGCGACTTTTCAAAGACCCTTGCAAATAGCTTTTGATGATTTGATCGACAAGATTATTCATATTTATCTTGATGATCTAATCGTGTGCTCTAAAAGACTATCAATTGTCTCAAATTTTAAAAAGTTATGGTTGGGTCCTTTAAAGATCTCTTTTGTCCTAGGTACAAACTCTTACATTCTAAAATATTTACAAGAGTGATTGTTTTCCTACAGCACTAACGATTCTCACTTAAAACACTACGTGGAACCAAGTTGAAAAGTTTTAACGCTGTTTGGATTTTCTGTATATTAGTAGTTCAGTTATGTTTTCATTTTCACTACTGCTTTTCATTTCTTCTTTTACAGTAGTTTAAATTTTTCTTTCATTTTAGTAGTTTTTCTTCTGCTTTTGCAATTCTGTCATTTTATTTCTGTTGTTTTAAATTTTGCAGTTCCATTTCTATTATGAATTTTATTATTTTTCATATTTTAAGTTCAACTTGGGTCAAGAATAAAGTGTTGGATCAGTTCTACCACAGTGACACTCCTGCAGGGTATTGTTAGTCAATAAAAATCAAGCTTACACGACTGTTACAATGTTCCCCCTGAAAGCATAATTGAATTTTTTTATCTATTTCACTACTGTCTTATGAAGAAATTGGTTACCTCTCGCTTATGCTTTCCATTTATTCATCCCTTTGAGAATTAAAAGAGAAAGTCCATATTTTTTTCTCCTTGAAGTCAAGAGAAAATTCTGTTTGAATGATTATGCATACAGGGATAAACCCCCTCATACTTAACATTTTCCATGAGTTATTCCCAAATTCCCAGTCATTTTTCCATTAAATCTGCTCACTTCCCCCTGTTGCATGATCATTCTGGTTATATCTTCTTGATTTGTTGTTCTTGTTCTGTGGAACCATACATTTTGGTTTCTTAATCTGTTGGAAACAAATTTCCTCGTGTAGTCGCCAGTTTGTTGACGATAAAAATCACAATGAGGAATTTCGCCCGCCAAGGATTGCTAAGGCCTATTATTTAAACTATGATAATGATATATAATACTAGTAGGTGGGACCCCCTTGTAGCCTAGAGGCTTAGAGATAGTCATATAACATATTTTATGCTGTTATTTTGATGCTTCTTACAGGGTCTTATATGGTTGATGATGCAGTCTTGGTTTTATTTTGACATAATGATAGGTGGATGACGCATTTTATGCGATGTTTCGTTGTTCGAAGCTTTGATTTTATGTTATGATTGGCATATATTTACAGTGATATGCTTGACCATGTCACCATGATTTGTGACCTGGATACATCTGCACAAGACATATGTGAGTAACAACATAAAACAAAAGAAATGGGAAAGATACTTATAAAAAAATCCAAAAGAAAGGGCCTATACTATGTATGTTAGAAGTTATGTTTAATTAAAATGAAACAAGTTAGTGTTAAATCCTAACTACAAATGGTTAGTGGCTATGTGATTTGCAATTGAGTTATATTGGGCGCATTTGATATATGGTATGGTATGGTTTTGGCAATGGTTAATATGAATTTTGGGTGGTGCATTTGGAAAGCAATTGGGTCGCAGATTTCAATGGTTTGGAGATAATGAAATGGTTAATGTATAGCTGATTGTTGGCTATCATGTATTTCGAAATTGAATGTAGAGGAAGATGGAAGTGACGTGTAGTAAATGCACATCACTCAATACTTCTCCCATCGGGTCATCACCCTAGTATGGTTATTGTTGCATTTGGTTTTGATGGTGGTTAAGCTCCGAGACCCAAGCTAGGGAAGGAAGTGCTTGACCAACTCGCCCTTTTTAAATCTATTGGTTACAGGTATGGTTATTTTCACCCATCCATGAATTTCTCTCTATTTATGAACAAATGATGGCTTAGTGATGCATTGGTTTGTGTTTTCCTCAGATTGGCAACTGTGAATGTGTGGGTCTTCTCTCTGGAATGACTGTGTGGTTATTCGTTTTACAAATAAAAGAATTGGTTGGTTGAGTTATGCATTCGTTGGTTGTTTTGTGTGGTGAAAACTATGATGTCTCTCTATTGTTTTAAGTGGACATGGGTATTATCAATCTGTGTTTTGTTGTAGGTTTTCGCTCTGTTTATCCTTATTGGTTGCTTCCTCACAGTTCTAAGGGTAGTCATATCCAGTCGTATTCAGGCTGCTTATGGTTGCTGTGTATTTTTTCAAACTACCATTGGGAAATTGTGTATTATCCAGAGTCATGGTTGTGGGTTATTCACCTGGTCATGGGATTATTTTTGTGGTATTGGCATCAACGTATCTCGAAAGTCGATTATAGGGTGGCCATTATGCCAAGATGTATGCTTTATAGTTGTTGGTGATATAAATTATGCCTTGGGTCTGTATTCCCACCAACATTGTTATAAATTAATTCATCTCATGAGGAATGCATGGGGGTTATTCCTCTATGTTCTGGGTACTTGTTACTGCCCAATGGGCATTCGTTTCTCTTCTGCATTGTTAACCTGCCCCACCCATCGTTGAACTGCTGCACCATTTCACATACTATTGGTTGATATGTTTGGAGGACCTCCAGTCTCTCAGTACTATTTTTGACCAAGTGAACTATTAATTTCTTCCTTGTGTTCGTTGTTACAGAGCCTTTTTTTTCTAAAAATCCCAACTGTCTTATTCGAATCGGGCATTTTTCTGATTGTCAAAGATTGGTTGTAAAATGGAGTGGTCATGATAGTTGCATTGAGTATTATCTCATCTCTGTTTGATTGAGTTGTTGTAAAGTTGTGATCGAAGATGAGAAATGATATGCAGTTAAAGGGGATGCCTCTTTTTCGTTATGACAGTTGCATCGAAAACCTAGCTTGTTTTTATTTGATTAAATTGGTTGTTTGAGAGTCTGTGATAATGTGCAGTCAATGGTTGTCTCTTCTCATTATTCTTTCGATTGTTGTATGCTTACAACATGGTGTCAATTTCTAGTTGGTGGCTGCGGTGTGTTTCATTAGTCCTGATCGGGATCATGGAAAATTGTGGAAATTGATGACTGTGATTTTGTTGTTTCACTATGTATGGATTATGGAGGCATCGCTCATGTTTGATTTAAACTGCATCATCAGTGATGAAGCTCGGGTTTTGTATTATGGTTTCATTGAAACTTTTTATTAGTTGATATAATGAAAAGGCATGAAGTCGGGCAAGTTTTAAAAAGTCTATTCAATCTGGAAAAAAGACCTGTGTATATGATTGATTTGGGAGATTGAAAATTATGGACAATTTTGATATTTGATGGATAGAGATGAAGCAATATGGTCGTGTGTTTCTTTTGATTTTGTTTTAAATGAAAAGAAAGGAAAATAAAGAAACCAAGTATTCTCTTAACAAGACTGTTGAAAGGCATAGTGATTATGAGTATGATTACAGAGTGTGTTAGTTGAGAAGTTTGAAGAAATTGAATGTGGGATAGTCAACAGTTTTGACACACAATAATTGTTTAATTGGTATTTGTATCTTTTGTATTGAATACAAAGTTGTTTTTATGGACTACTTGATTTGTTTTAAGGATATAATTCATTTTTTCCCGACCACTCTCTCACTTTTTCACACATTACAAGTCCCCTCGCCTTCCCATATTCACTATCCACTCCCTGTTCTTAAAATCAAATTATAGTTAAGTTAAACTCTGTATTATAACAGTTAAACCATGACACATGGATGAGTTACAGTGATATATTCTTTTGATTTACATTACAATTGATTGTTTGCTGATTTTTTGAGCAGTAATCATGACCTATCCCCCTTCATTTTAACACTTTTCACTCAATACAATCCCTCATATATCCCAGAACCCTTATTCACCCCCTACTCATTGACAAGTATTAAGCGATTTGTATGGATTGGATTGCATGAGTTTGATGTGTTGTTGAGACAAACTTTGTTTCATATTTAAAAGAGATGTCATGTGTGGTTGTTGAAGAAACTAGTTGTTAATCAATAATGCATACATGAATGAGCTTTTTCAGCAGAGGTAGTCATGGCCGGGGTAACAAAGGAAGAGGAAATTGGAACAGTGACCCTAAAAGGCCACGGTTTTCTATACATTTTGATGCAGACTCGCAAGAGTTGAGCAAGCTATTTCAAGCTAGATTTTTTAACTGGATTGGACAAGGAGTGGTCCAACCTAGGCCAGAAAGGCCTCCCTTCCAATCCCCACATGTCCCTGGTATCCCAGTGCCCCCTTATGTCTCATTACAACCCGAAGTCCCTAAAAACAATGGATGCCAAGAGATTGTCCACCCTACAGTCTCCCAACATCATGGCTGACCTAACTTGTCTCTACCTGCTCCTCCACATGTTAATCAAATTTTCCAAGCTACCCCTGCCCACTCACCGGTACGGTCTTCCCATGCAAGCAAAAGGTTAAAAACCAAGGCCAATCTCACCATGCTCTTGACAAAGAAAAATTCGTTGATGCCCCCTCCTCACCCTCAAATGACTCTGCCAAATTTGTTTCCTCCCGCAAGCATTTGAAAGATGATTACTCTCATGTTATCAATGAGATTAGGCCTAAAGGCTCCACACAGCCGAAGGAAAATTTAGAGAGATCAAAGGGTGAAAACAAAAACAAGGGGAAGATTGCCTCCTAGAGTGGAAAATATGGGTTTTAATTGTTTTTATTTATTGATTGTTGAGAACAGTTGACTTCTGAAATTTTGGACGACACACTATGTTTTGGATATATGGATAATTTGTTTTTGGAAATAATTTCAATTATCATTGATATAAACTGCCAAATTATGAGAGTGATGATGGGAGCCACAAGGAGGTATGTGTTTGATTGATTAAATAGTTGTGTTATGTTTTTTTAAGAACTAAAGGGAGTCACATTGAGTCCCACCTACTAGTTATTATCTATTAAAAACCCTTATTATGATTTTATTACTTTTACCTCTTAACTAAAAAGTTGGTTGAGTTTTAGTTAAATTAACTAAAAAGGTAGTTTAACTACTTCAACTCATTCTGATTGCTTAAAGGCAAATTGAAAAGGAGGAACATGGGGAGAATAGAAGGAGAAGCATACTAAGGTCCGCTCTTGAGTTTATTGAGATAATTCAGTTTTCATTCATTCTTTAATTCATTGAAATTCTAATTCTCTTTTATGATAGCAGGGTCCTATTGTAGACATCAATATTCAGGGCTGAATTACATCATTCAAACACTTGTTTTTCAGAGGTGTTGATCTATCTTTGATAGTCTGTGTAGACTTGTTTGTCTGTGAATTAAATTTCATGACTGATAAAGGCTATTGTGCAGAGTCCAGTGGGCAACAATCTGTGGCAAGTTGATCCAACTTTTAAAGTTCAATTTTTTACTTTCTGTCGGAAGTCCTTTTGTATGGTTTTCATCGGGGACATCTAAGTTTGACTTTGGTCCAAACTTCCTCAAGGAATTTTGTAAAGAGAATGAGTCTTTGATAAATTTGAATGGAATAAATGATTTCTTTATGTCTCATATGTGTTGATAATTAACTTGGTGTTTTTTACTTCTGTCTCTACATTTATTTCTGCATCTGTTATATTTAGAAAATTACATAAATATTGATTTTTTCAGCAAACTTTCATTTAAAAAAAATCAGTCTAAGCACTTGTAACCAATACTTGTGGATTAGGAAACAATTTTTGATGGCTATACACATAGGGTGATATTCCCGTCTATCTTTCTTTAGCCAAGTAATATCTAAAAATTCTCGAGTAAGATCATTTCACATATTTTCCTCAACAACGTGGAGATCGCTTCCTTGGCGGAGCCATCCAATGGTGTAGGGTTGTGGGTGCGGCATTGTCAGCAGGGCCAACCGCTTGACGACCTCTACTGAGATGAGGTTCTTTTGGATACCGCTATCAACGATGAAGTGAAACGGGGTGCCTTTTACCCACATCTATGAATGGAAGAGGCACTCGCCTTCTTCTGGCTCGTCTGGTTCACCAAACTGAAGCTTGGTGGTAGAAATGGTGGCACTTGGTTCCATGTTAATGATCCATGTTCCCCTTTTTGGTTCTGACTCAAAGTTAGAACCCGCATCTGATTCAGAGGCTTTCACTTCAACCACCATGGATTTCTTTGAGCGACAGTCAACAGTGTTATGCCAAGGGCTCTTATGGAAGTCACATCACTTCCCAGTATCTTTCTTTGTCTTTTAAATGTCCTTCTTTACTTGCAGCTTGGAATGGTTGTTCTAATAATGTACCTCTTTGTGTTTTCCTTTGTTCTATGGGTTGGGGCCGCCCCTTCCTAGAATTTGTTGTGAGGGGTTCCTAGGCCAAAATTGTTGCATCTTTTGTTTGCGGTTATGCTCGATTTTGACGGCATATCGGTAGGTTGTGCCCAAGGACAAGATGTCCCAAAATTACATTCCAGTCTGTATGTATCTATGTAGAGCACTGCGATACTTGAGCACCATATGTCGCTCTGAATATTTGATACCCATATTGGTGCACAAGGTATGGAATATATTTGTGAATTCTGTCACTGCTTGGTCTCTTTCTTGCCGCAATGTGGTCCATTTGGTATACAAGTCGTCATAACTTCCGAAAAGGTAGTATTGTTCCTTAATAACACCCCTGAAGGATTCCCAGGTGGTCGCGACTGCAAATAATGAGGGCTCCTCTGTTTCCTTTTGATCACAGAAAGTTTCCCACCAATCTTTGACATGGGGAGCGACTTTGACGAGTGAAAAAGTAATCTTTTCTCCATTCGAAAAGTTATGGACAGAAAAATACCCTTCTAGTAGATTCAACCACTTGTCTACAACATTTGTGTCTATCTAAAATTCAAATATAGGAATATCGAAGTTGATTTGTACCTTGAAGGGGTAGGTGCCTCCACTCGAGGAAGATGTGTCGCCTTTTGGTAGCCTCCAAATGATTTGCGCGAAACTATCCATCATCTCATTTCTTTTTTGCATGAGGGATTCCTCAAGCAACATTTTGAAAGGATATCATGTCCCGTCATATTTCTTTTCTCCTACCATGAGATGTCTCTTGGGCATGTGATTATTTTGTCCTCATGAGAAACAAGATCGAGACCAAATTCTTTGTACCCTGACCTTGTTGGGGACATGCATTAAGATGAGAAGGAGCAGATCGTTGTGATACCACTGATCTGGATTTTATGAGCATAAAAAAATGAATACAGATTATTAAAATATGCTTAGCATATAATAACAGAGATACAGTAAAACTGGTTTTCTATTCAATAAGGAAATAAGATGAAACTGTAAAATGCAGCGAAAAACAAGCTTGTTGGAATGGTGGTGACTTATCTCTGAGAAGAGATGCAACAGTTGCGCTCATCCGCAAGAAGATGATTACGATGAGTCTCTCAATACCTTTTTACAATAAACAGGAATTTCAAAAACCATAGACATCCAAAAACCTAACCCTAGGAGATGAAGCGCCAAAACTAATGTGGGCCCTATTTGGGTAAGTTAGTAGATCGACTTCCCGGGGTCATAACTTTTACATATGATCTCTATTTTAGGTGCACGATAGCCCATTGGAAAGGTATCGTCGAGGAGATTCATTTTGGTGGATCAATTAGCACCTTTGACTATCATTGAGAAGCTCGATCACGAAAAACCTTCATTTATGCCCTCAAAATGGCCCCAAAAGTTAAAAACTACTAAAAATAATAAACTGCCAAAATTGCCAAAAAACTGTTTTGAGCGAATTGGAAAAGGTGGGTGGCCACCGATATCTACCTGGATCATCATTTTCCTCTTATCATGACAACCGTGTATCCTTGCTCATTCACTCTTTCTTCTATTTATACTAGTCTTTCTTGAGGGAATGGAACACATTCCCCTTAAGCTAACATTCAAAAACAAAACTTTCATGACTCTTCAAAATTGAGTCAACCATGCATCCATGGTATTCACCTAATCTTGGCAAGTGCAATTCTTTCCTTACATATCACTCATCAAGGAATATGTATTGTGCCTTTAGTGTACCTATATTCTTACATCATACATGTGCATCACTTGCACATTTAATATCTCTCATACCTAATTGGTATTAATATCAATCTTCATGTCAAGAAGCCTCACAATGCATTAACCCATACATTCAAACACATACAAACCTAGACAAACATTCATCATGCAAGATCATTGCTTGCACCCCTTTTCATGTCATACATGCACATAGACCTATCAAACTTCTAGATCCTCCTCCAAGGATATTGTTTCCATCCTTATGACAAGCCTCATAGGGACACTCAACACTGAGCTTCCCTCTCAGTTGTGAGCTTCAATCCATTCACACGACATCCACATGGAAGTTGAATTAGAGATAGTTATAACTATCTTCCCTTTTCTATACGATAACAACTAGCAAGAAAACACTCTTGCCTCAACCTCCATGGAACATTACCCAACTTATAAATACAATCTGGGAAATTATAACCATGCCCAAGGTAACAAAATCAACCAATTTGGCATGTCCTTCTTTACTTGCAGCTTGGAATGGTTGTTCTGATAATGTACCTCTTTGTGTTTTCCTTTGTTCTATGGGTTGGGGCCGCCCCTTCCTAGAATTTGTTGTGAGAGGTTCCTAGGCCAAAATTGTTGCATCTTTTGTTTGCGCTTATGCTCGATTTTGACGACATATCGGTAGGTTGTGCCCAAGGACAAGATGTCCCAAAATTACTTTCGAGTCTGTATGTATCTATGTAGAGCACTGCGATACTTGAGCACCATATGTCGCTCTGAATATTTGATACCCATATTGGAGCACAAGGTATGGAATATATTTGTGAATTCTGTCACTGCTTGGTCTCTTTCTTGCCGCAATGTGGTCCATTTGGTATACAAGTCGTCATAACTTCCGAAAAGGTAGTATTGTTCCTTAATAGCATCCTTGAAGGATTCCCAGGTGGTCGCAACTGTAAATAATGAGGGTTCCTCTATTTCCTTTTGATCACAGAAAGTTTCCCACCAATCTTTGACATGGGGAACGACTTTGACGAGTGCAAAAGTAATCTTTTCTCTATTCGAAAAGTTATGGATAGAAAAATACCCTTCTAGTAGATTCAACCACTTGTCTACAACATTTGCGTCTATCTAAAATTCAAATATAGGAATATCGAAATTGATTTGTACCTTGAAGGGGTAGGTGCCTCCACTCGAGGAAGATGTGTCGCCTTTTGGTAGCCTCCAAAGGATTTGCGCGAAACTATCCATCATCTCGTTTCTTTGTTGCATGAGGGATTCCTCAAGCAACATTTTGAAAGGATATCATGTCCCATCATATTTCTTTTCTCATGCCATGAGATGTGGCTTGGGCATGTGAGATATTTTGTCCTTAAGAGAAACAAGATCGAGAACAAATTCTTTGTACCCTGACCTCGTTGGGGACATGCATTAAGACGAGAAGGAGCAGATCGTTATGATACCAATGATATGGATTTTATGAGCATAAAAAAATGAATACAGATTATTAAAATATGCTTAACATAGAATAATAGAGATACAGTAAAACTGGTTTTCTATTCAATAAGGAAATAAGATGAAACTGTAAAATGTAGCGGAAAACAAGCTTGTTGGAATGGTGGCGACTTACCTTTGAGAAGAGATGCGACGGTTGCACTCATTCGCAAGAAGATGATTACGATGAGGCTCTCAATACCTTTTTACAATAAACAGGAATTTCAAAAACCATATACATCCAAAAACCTAACCCTAGGAGATGAAGCGCCAAAACTAATGTGGGCCCTGTTTGGGTAAGTTAGTGCATCAACTTCCTGGGGTCATAACTTTTGCATACGATCTCTATTTTAGGTGCACGATAGCCCATTGGAAAGGTATCGTTGAGGAGATTCATTTTGGTGGCTCAATTAGCACCTTCGACTATCATTGAGAAGCTCGATCATGAAAATCCTTCATTTATGCCCTCAAAATGGCCCCAAAAGTTAAAAACTGCTAAAAATAATAAATTGCTAAAATTGCCAAAAAACTATTTTGAGCGAGTTGGAAAAGGCGGGTGGCCACCGACATCTACCTGGATCATCATTTTCCTCTTATAATGACAACCAAGTATCCTTTCTCATCCACTCTTTCTTCTATTTATACTAGTCTTTCTTGAGGGAATGGAACACATTCCCCTTAAGCCAACATTCAAAAACAAA
>JZKD02S0898319.1:61275-81558 GCA_000966675.3 Picea glauca
TAATGAATAAATGTTTAATGCTAATTGATGAGTTTTTGTGCAAGAGGGAAGTTTTGGGAAAAAGAACCCCACACTCATTCACCCCCCCCTCTAAGTGTGGTAGGTGTGTCCAACAGTTACCTCCCACTTATGCTTTCCATTTCTTCATCCCTTTGAGAATTAAAAGAGAAATTCCATATTTTTTTTCTCCTTGAAGTCAAGAGAAAATTCGGTTTGAATGATTATGCATACAGGGATAAACCCCCCCATACTTAACATTTTCCATGAGTTATTCCCAAATTCCCGGTCATTTTTCCATTAAATCCGCTCACTTCCCCCTGTTGCATGATCATTTTGGTTATATCTTCTTGATCTATTGTTCTTGGTTTGTGGAACCATACATTTTGGGTTCTTAATCTATTGGAAACAAATTTCCCCGTGTATTCACCAGTTTGTGATGATAAAAATCGCAACGAGGAATTTCGCTCGCAAAGTATTGCTAAGGCCTATTATTTAAACTATGCTAATGATATATAATACTAGTAGGTGGGACCCCCTTGTATCCTGGAGGCTCAGAGATAGTCATATCACATATTTTATGCTACTATTTCGATGCTTCTAATAGGGTCTTATATGGTTGATGATGCAGTCTTGGTTTTATTTTGACATAATGACAGGTGGATGATGCATTTTATGTGATGTTCCGTTGTTCGAAGCTTTGATTTTATGTTATGATTGGCATATATTTACAGTGATATGCTTGACCATGTCACCATGATTTGTTACCTGGATACACTTGCACAATACATATGTTAGTAACAACATAAAACAAAATAAATGGGAAAGATACTTATAAAAAAATCCAAAAGAAAGGGCCTATACTATGTATGTTAGAAGTTATGTGCAATTAAAATGAAACAAGTTAGTGTTAAATCCTAACTACAAATGGTTAGTGGCTATGTGATTTTCAATTGAGTTATATTGGGTGCATTTGATATATGGTATGGTATGGTTTTGGCAATGGTTAATATGAATTTTGGGTGGCACATTTGGAAAGCAATTGGGTCGCAGATTTCAATGGTTTGGAGCTAATGACATTGTTAATGTATTAGTGATTGTTGGCTATCGTGTATTTCGAAATTGAATGTAGAGGAAGATGGAAGTGACATGCAGTCAATGCACATCACTCCATACTTCTCCCATCGGGTCATCACCCTAGTATGGTTATTGTTGCATTTGGTTTTGATGGTGGTTAAGCTCCAAGACCCAAGCCAGGGAAGGAAGTGCTCGACCAACTCGCCCTTTTTAAAGCTATTGGTTACATGTATGGTTGTTTTCACCCATTCGTGAATTTATCTCTATTTATGAATGAATGATGTCTTAGTGATGCATTGGTTTGTGTTTTCCTGAGATTGGCAACTATGAATGCATGGGTCTTCTCTCTGGAATTACTGTGTGGTTATTCGTTTTGCAAATAAAAGAATTGGTTGGTTGAGTTATGCATTCGTTGGATGTTTTGTGTGGTGAAAACTATGATGTATCTTTGTTGTTTTAAGTGGACATAGGTATTATCAATCTGTGTTTTGTTGAAGGTTTTCACTATGTTTATCCTTATTGGTCGCTTCCTCACAGTTTTGAGGGTAGCCATATCTAGTCGTATTCAGGCTGCTTATGGTTGCTATGTATTTTTTCAAACTACTGTTGGGAAATTGTGTATTATCCAGAGTCATGGTTGTGGGTTATTCACCTGGTCGTGGGATTATTTTTGTGGTATTGGCATCAACGTATCTCAGAAGTCGATTATAGGGTGGCCATTATGCCAAGATGTATGCTTTATGGTTGTTGGTGATATAAATTATGCCTCGGGTCTGTATTACCACTGGCATTGTTATAAATTAATTCAGCTCATGAGGAATGCATGGGTGTTATTCCTATATGTTCTGGGTACTTGTTACTGCCCAGTGGGCATTCGTTTCTCCTCTGCATTGTTAACCTACCCCACCCATCGTTGAACTATTGCACCATTTCACATATTGGGAGTTATAAGAAACCCTGTGTTGTATTGAAGGGTCTTTGCCTATTGGTTGATATGTTTGGAGGACCTCCAGTCTCTCAGTACTATTTTTGACCAAGTGAACTATTAATTTCTTCCTTGTGTTCATTGTTACAAAGCCTTTTTTTTCTAAAAATCCTAACTGTCTTATTCGAATCGGGCATCTTTTTTATTATCAAAGATTGGTTGTAAAATGGAGTGGTCATGACAGTTGCATTGAGTATTATCTCATCTCTATTTGATTGAGTTGTTGTAAAGTTGTGATCGAAGACGAGAAATGATATACAGTCAAAGGGGATGCCTCTTTTTCGTTATGACAGTTGCATTGAAAACCTAGCTTGTTTTTATTTGATTAAATTGGTTGTTTGAGAGTCAGTGATAATGTGCAGTCAATGGTTGTCTCTTATCGTTATTCTTTTGATTGTTGTATGCTTACAACGTGGTGTCAATTGCTAGTTGGTGGCTACGGTGTGTTTCATTAGTCCTGATCGGGATCATGGAAAATTGTAGAAATTGATGACTGTGATTTCGTTGTTTCACTATGTATGGATTATGGAGGTATCATTCATGTTTGATTTAAATTGCATCATCAATGATGAATCTCGGGTTTTGTATTATGGTTTCATTGAAACTTTTTATTAGTTGATATAATGAAAAGGCATGAAATCGGGCAAGTTTTAAAAAGTCTGTTCAATCTGGAAAAAAGACCTGTGTATATGATTGATTTGAGCAATTGAAAATTATGGACAGTTTTGATATTTGATGGATAGAGATGAAGCAATATGGTCATGTGTTTATTTTGATTTTGTTTTAAATGAAAAGAAAGGAAAATAAATAAACCAAGTATTCTCTTAACAAGACTGTTGAAAGGCATAGTGATTATGAGTATGATTACAGACTATGTTAATTGAGAAGTTTGAAGAAATTGAATGTGGGACAGTGAATAGTTTTGACACACAATAATTGTTTAATTGGTATTTGTATCTTTTGTATTGAATACAAAGTTGTTTTTATGGACTACTTGATTTGTTTTAAAGATAGTATTCATTTTTTCCCTACCACTCTCTCACTTTTTCACACATTACAAGTCCCCTCACCTTCCCATATTCACTATCCACTCCCTGTTCTTAAAATCAAATTATAGTTAAGTTAAAATCTGTATTATAATAGTTAAAGCATGACACATGGATGAGTTACAGTGATATATTCTTTTGATTTACATTATAGTTGATTGTTTGATGATTTTTTGAGCAATAATCATGACCTATCCCCCTTCATTTTAACACTTTTCACTCAATACAATCCCTCATATATCCCAGAACCCTTATTCACCCCCTTCTCATTGACAAGTATTAAACGATTTGTATGGATTGGAATGCATGAGTTTGATGTGTTGTTGAGACAAACTTTGTTTCATATTTAAAAGATATGTCTTGTATGGTTGTTGAAGAAACTAGTTGTTAATAAATAATGCATACATGAATGAGCTTTTTCAGCAGAGGTATCCATGGTCGGGGTAACAAAGGAAGAGGAAATTGGAACAGTGACCCTAGAAGGCCAAGGTTTTCTATACATTTTGATGCAGACTCACAAGAGTTGAACGAGCTATTTCAAGCTAGATTTTTTAACTGGATTGGACAAGGAGTGGTCCAACCTAGGCCAGAAAGGCCTCCCTTCCAATCCCCACATGTCCCTGGTATCCCAGTGCCCCCTTATGTCTCATTAAAACCCGAAGTCCCTAAAAACGACGGATGCCAAGAGATTGTCCACCCTACAGTATCCCAACATTGTGGCTGGCCTAACTTGTCTCTACCTGCTCCTCCACATGTTAATCAAATTTTCCAAGCTACCCCTGCCCACTCACTAGTACAGTCTTCCCATGCAAGCAACAGGTTAAAAACTGAGGCCCACCATGCTCTTGACAAAGAAAAATTCATTGCTGCCCCCTCCTCACCCTCAAATGACTCTGCCAAATTTGTTTCCTCCCGCAAGCATTTGAAAGATGATTGCTCTCATGTTATCAGTGAGATTAGGCCTAAAATCTCCACACGGCCTAAGGCAAATTCAAAGAGATCAAGGCTGAAAAAAAAAACAAGGGGAAGATTGCCTCCTAGAGTGGAAAATATGGGTTTTAATTGTTTTTATTTATTGAATGTTGAGAACAATTGACTTCTGAAATTTTGGATGACACGCTATGTTTTGGATATATGGATAATTTGTTTTTGGAAATAATTTCAATTATCATTGATATAAACTGCCAAATTATGAGAGTGATAATGGGAGCCACAAGGAGGTATGTGTTTGATTGATTAAATAGTTGTGTTATGTTTTTTAAAGAACTAAAGGGAGTCACATTGGGTCCCACCTACTAGTTATTATTTATTAAAAACCCTTATTATGATTTTATTACTTTTCCCCCTTAACTAAAAAGTTGGTTGAGTTTTAGTTAACTTAACTAAAAAGGTAGTTTAACTACTTCAACTAATTCTGATTGCTTAAAGGAAAAATGAAAAGGAGGAACATGGGGAGAATAGAAGGAGAAGCATACTAAGGTCTACTCTTGAGTTTATTGAGATAATTCAGTTTTGATTCATTCTTTAATTCATTGAAATACTAATTCTCTTTTATGATAGCAGGGTCCTATTGTAGACATCAAGATTCAAAGCTGAATTACATCATTCAAACACTTGTTTTTCAGAGGTGTTGATCTATCTTTGATAGTCTGTGTAGACTTGTCTGTCTGTGAATTAAATTTCATGACTGATAAAGGATATTGTGCAGAGTCGAGTGGGAAACAATATTTGGCAAGCTGATCCAACTTTTAAAGTTCAATTTTTTACTTTCTGTTGGAAGTCCTTTTGTATGGTTTTCATCGGGGACATCTAAGTTTGACTTTGGTCCAAACTTCCTCAAGGAATTTTGTAAAGAGCATGAGTATTTGATAAATTTGAATGGAATAAACGATTGCTTTATGTCTCATCTGTGTTGATTATTAACTTGGTGTTTTTTTACTTCTGTCTCTACATTTATTTCTGCATCTGTTATATTTAGAAAATTACATAAATACTGATTTTTTCAGCAAACTTTCATTTAAAAAAAATCAGTCTAAGCACTTGTAACCAATACTTGTGGATTAGGAAACAATTTTTGATGGCTATACACATAGGGTGATATTCCCATCTATCTTTCTTTAGCCAAGTAATATCTGAAAATTCTTGAGTAAGATCATTTCATATATTTTCCTCAACAGCATGGAGATTGCTTCCTTGGCAGAGCCATCCAATGGTGTAGGGTTGTGGGTGCAGCATTGTTGGCAGGGCCAACCACTTGATGACCGCTGCTGAGATGAGGTTCTTTTGGATACCGCTATCAACGATGAAGTGAAACGGGGTGCCTTTTACCCACATCTGTGAATGGAAGAGGCACTCGCCTTCTTCTGTCTCGTCTGGTTCACCAGACTGGAGCTTGGTGGTAGAAATGGTGGCACTTGGTTCCACATTAATGATCCATGTTCCCCTTTCTGGTTTTGACTCAGTGTTAGAACTTGCATCTGATTCATAGGCTTTCACTTTAGCCACCATGGATTTCTTTGAGCGACAGTCAACAGTGTTATGCCAAGGGCTCTTATGGAAGTCACATCACTTCCTAGTATCTTTCTTTGTCTTTTCAGTATCCTTCTTTACTTGCAGCTTGGAATGGTTGTCCTAATAATGTACCTCTTTACTTTTTCCTTTGTTCTATGGGTTGGGGCCGCCCCTTCCTAGCATTTGTTGTGAGGGGTTCCTAGGCCAAAATTGTCGCATCTTTTGTTTGCGCTTATGCTCGATTTTGATGGCATATCGGTAGGTAGTGCCCAAGGACAAGATGTCCCAAAATTACATTCCAGTCTAGATGTATCTATGCAGAGCACTGCGATACTTGAGCACCATATGTCGCTCTGAATATTTGATACCCATATTGGTGCACAAGGTATGGAATATATTTGTGAATTCTGTCACTGCTTGGTCTCTTTCTTGCCGCAATGTGGTCCATTTGGTATACAAGTCGTCATAACTTCCGAAAAGGTAGTATTGTTCCTTAATAGCATCCTTGAAGGATTCCCAGGTGGTCGCAACTGTAAATAATGAGGGTTCCTCTATTTCCTTTTGATCACAGAAAGTTTCCCACCAATCTTTGACATGGGGAACGACTTTGACGAGTGCAAAAGTAATCTTTTCTCTATTCGAAAAGTTATGGATAGAAAAATACCCTTCTAGTAGATTCAACCACTTGTCTACAACATTTGCGTCTATCTAAAATTCAAATATAGGAATATCGAAATTGATTTGTACCTTGAAGGGGTAGGTGCCTCCACTCGAGGAAGATGTGTCGCCTTTTGGTAGCCTCCAAAGGATTTGCGCGAAACTATCCATCATCTCGTTTCTTTGTTGCATGAGGGATTCCTCAAGCAACATTTTGAAAGGATATCATGTCCCATCATATTTCTTTTCTCATGCCATGAGATGTGGCTTGGGCATGTGAGATATTTTGTCCTTAAGAGAAACAAGATCGAGAACAAATTCTTTGTACCCTGACCTCGTTGGGGACATGCATTAAGACGAGAAGGAGCAGATCGTTATGATACCAATGATATGGATTTTATGAGCATAAAAAAATGAATACAGATTATTAAAATATGCTTAACATAGAATAATAGAGATACAGTAAAACTGGTTTTCTATTCAATAAGGAAATAAGATGAAACTGTAAAATGTAGCGGAAAACAAGCTTGTTGGAATGGTGGCGACTTACCTTTGAGAAGAGATGCGACGGTTGCACTCATTCGCAAGAAGATGATTACGATGAGGCTCTCAATACCTTTTTACAATAAACAGGAATTTCAAAAACCATATACATCCAAAAACCTAACCCTAGGAGATGAAGCGCCAAAACTAATGTGGGCCCTGTTTGGGTAAGTTAGTGCATCAACTTCCTGGGGTCATAACTTTTGCATACGATCTCTATTTTAGGTGCACGATAGCCCATTGGAAAGGTATCGTTGAGGAGATTCATTTTGGTGGCTCAATTAGCACCTTCGACTATCATTGAGAAGCTCGATCATGAAAAACCTTCATTTATGCCCTCAAAATGGCCCCAAAAGTTAAAAACTGCTAAAAATAATAAATTGCTAAAATTGCCAAAAAACTATTTTGAGCGAGTTGGAAAAGGTGGGTGGCCACCGATATCTACCTGGATCATCATTTTTCTCTTATCATGACAACCAAGTATCCTTGCTCATCCACTCTTTCTTCTATTTATACTAGTCTTTCTTGAGGGAATGGAACACATTCCCCTTAAGCCAACATTCAAAAACAAAACTTTCATGACTCTTCAAAATGGAGTTAACCATGCATCCATGGTATTCACTTAATATTGGCAAGTGCAATTCTTTCCTTACATATCACTCATCAAGGAATCTGTATTGTGCCTTTAGTGTACCTATATTCTTACATCATACATGTGTATCACTTGCACATTTAATATCTCTCATACCTAATTGGTATTAATATCAGTCTTCATGTCAAGAAGCCTCACAATGCATTAACCCATACATTCAAACACATACAAACCTAGACAAACATTCATCATGCAAGATCATTGCTTGCACCCCTTTTCATGTCATACATGCACATAGACCTATCAAACTTCTAGATCCTCCTCCAAGGATATTGTTTCCATCCTTATGACAAGCCTCATAGGGACACTCAACACTGAGCTTCCCTCTCAGTTGTGAGCTTCAATCCATTCACACGACATCCACATGGAAGTTGAATTAGAGATAGTTATAACTATGTTCCCTTTTCTATATGATAACAACTAGCAAGAAAACACTCTTGCCTCAACCTCCATGGAACATTACCCAACTTATAAATACAATATGGGAAATTATAACCATGCCCAAGGTAACAAAATCAACCAATTTGGCTTCCAACTGGTCTTGGTCAGCAAACCCTTTCAATCAAGGAAATCCTTTTTACTTTCTTACCGGGTTACCCCAGCAACCATTTTCATTCAGGTTGTTAACTCTCTTACTATTACCAGGTCATTATTGACCAATACAGACCAGAAAAAAGTCTTACACTACCACTAACCATAGGTTTAACTGATTCTATTGCCATGTTACATTCAGGAAACCATCATCATATGCATCGCTACATGTTCTCATCTTGCATTTTCATGTCTAGACAAGTACTCATGCCAATACATATTTCGTACAGTGATGAGCTCATAATATGGGTTATATGCCCATTTCAATTTTTCCCTTTATGGGAATTAGCAACAGTCTCAAACGATTCCCCTTTATCTCACTTAAATAGATTATCCCTGCTGCAGGTTTCAACCATTATAGGTCAAATAAACCGACCCTACACAGTTTCATCAGTCCACTAGTAATGAGGAGTTATGTACATAGGGTTTAGTATTTTATACAAATGGCCATCATAAATGTCATATGCTCCAAATTCCCATGCTTAGAGGAAGTATTACAAACACCTGTTTATTCATTCTTCAGGCTTAAGATACCCTTGACAAGACCCTTCCATCATAAACCATTCACATTCAAGTCTTATCCCAAGTGTTTATAAGCACATTCCTACTTATGTGGGAACATCCATTAATCCAACAAGTCAACAAATCTAATCCTTCTGTTGTTGTCATCACACTAAGATTTATGCTGTAAAAAATTGAAAACATCAAAAGAGTTCCAATCGATCGTCCTTCTCGTCAAGGAGTCAATGCACATAATAAACAATCTCCCAAAGGTAGAATTATCTTTCAAAAGGCTCATCTTAACCTTGGTAACCTAATATCATGACTGTACAACAACACATACAATTGGTAAGTTTGTGATTGTATATCTGGATGATATATTAGTTTTCGGTAAAACTGAAGAAGAACATGTGAGGCACTTAACATTAGTGATGAGAAGATTGCAGTGGGAGAAGCCACTGATAAATCTGAAGAAATCCTATTTTATGAAGACATAACTCATTTACTTTGGTTTTGTAATATCTTCAAATGAATTGAAGATGGATCCAGAGAAGGTGAGAGCAATCAGAGAATGGTCATTGCCAAGAAGCATATTCGAGGAGAGAAGCTTCCATGGATTAGCAAGTTTCTATCGGAAGTTCATTAGAAATTTTAGTGGTATTTGTACACCAATGTTAGATACGGTGAAGAAGAGGCACAAGTATTTTAAGTGGACAGAAGAAGTTGAGAAAAGTTTCAAGATATTAAATGAGAAGATAACAGAACAACCGATTTTGTTCTTGCCAGATTTCTAGAAGATGTTTCAAGTATGATGTGATGTTAGTGGAGTAGAAATTGGAGCAGTCTTGAGCCAAGACAATAGGCCTGTTGCATATTTCAGTGAGAAGTTGAATGACACCAAGAGGAAGTACTCCACATATGATAAAGAATTTTATGCAGTAATTCAAGCCTTAAAGAAATGGAGGCACTACCTTGTTCCAAAGGAATTTGTTTTGTACAGCCATAATCAGGCTTTACAATTCATAAACAGACATGAGAAGATAAATCAAAGACATGCTAAGTGGGTATAGTTTATGCAAAATTTCACTTTTGTCATTAAACATATTTATGGTAATGCTAACAAAGTTGTTGATGCATTGAGCAAGAGATGTCTAATTCTGCAGGAACTTCGAGTGAAAACCTTAGGGTTCGAACATCTTAAGGAGATGTATTGTGAGGATCCAAATTTTGAGGCATATGAAGCATGTGCAAATCCTGTGCTTAGAGACATAATTCAGTGGAAAAAGTATCTTATTTAAGATGGACTTTTGTTTAAAGGTATCCAATTATGCATACCAAAGTGCTCAATGAGAGATAATATGTTGAAGGAAAAACATAGTGGAGGTCTAGCAGGACATTTTGGCCATGACAATACGTTTGCATAGTTGAAAAACTCATACTATTGGCCAGGTATGAAGGCATAAGTGAAGAAATTTGTAAACAGATGTAAGATTTTACAGTATGCAAAAGGAAAGAGACAGAACACTAGGTTATATCAACCATTGCCTATTCTAGATAGGCCTTGGGATGTAATAAGCATGGATTTCCTATTGGGATTGCCAAGAACACAAAGGAGAAGCGATTCCATATTCGTTGTAGTTGATAGACTCTCAAATATGGCACACTTTATCCCATGCCAGAAAACTAATGATGCAACACACATTGCAAATTTGTTTTTCAAGGAAGTTGTGAGACTTCATGGGTTGCCCAAAAGTATTGTCTCAGATAGAGACACAAAATTTGTTGGTGATTTCTGGAGGACATTGTGGAAGAAACTGGGGACGTAACTGTAGTTTAGTTTAGCATATCACCCTAAAAAAGATGGACAGGCTGAGGTGGTGAATCAGAGTTCAGGATATTTGCTGAGGAGTATGGTCATTGAACATCATAGCCAATGGGATCAAATTATGTCACAAGTTGAGTTTGTGTACAATGACTCACCAAACAAGAGTACGGGAAGGATTCCATTCCAGATAGTATACAGGATGAAGCCAAGAGGAGTATAAGAGTTGAGAGATTTAGAGTAGAAATATTTCAAAAGCACTGGAGCAGAATACTTCGCAGTAGAAATGCAGAAGCTTCATAATCAGATCAAAGAGCAGTTGCAGAACAACATCAGAGAATATAAATATAAAGTTGATCAGCATAGGAGATAATTTCAATTTGAAGTGGGAGATCAAGTTCTAGCACATCTCAGGAAGGAAATGTTCCCAAGGGGAACATATAACAAATTGAAATTGAAGAAGATAGGGTCGTGAAAGATCCTAAAAAAATTCGATGCCAATGCTTATGAGATAGAGCTGCCAGAGAATGTGGGTATATCACCCATATTCAACATTTCAGACCTGTACCCTTACAAGGAAGATGACACAAGAGGATCTGAAGATTAAAAAGAGATCAAGTGGGAGAAGCATATGCCTATAGCAGAAAATTCGAAGATGGAGGAGATCATACATCAGAGGATTGGTAAGAAGACAAGGAGGAAAAATTATTTTGAGTATTTGGTAAAGTGGAAAGGACACCCAATAGAAGATTCCAGTTGGATAAATGAAGAAGATATCCAGAAGCATGGAAAGTCAGTGCAGGAGCTCATGGACAAAAGTCCATGAATTTTTTTCCAGACGAGTATGATGCAGGAGCATCATCATCAGCGTGCAAGTGGAGGACAACTTAGCGCCCTAGCATGCATTTTGAAGTGATTTTGAATTTTAAAGATGGCATGTCACGAAAGTATCTTGAAAATATTGTAATTAAAGAAGTTGTTAAATGATAAGAAGTTGAACCATCGCGTGATATCGATGGAGATTGTATTTTTATTTAATATAGTTAATAATAGTACAGATCTGAAGAATTATCTCTTATCTGTCTGTACCAATCATTTATTATAATAAAGACTTAGTGGTTGAAAGATTTTACTTTGATAAGATAGAACTAAGGTAGTCAGAGGAAAAAATCTCTATGAGCCCTTCTTATATAAATATATGTATTGTATGCCCAAATGAGGCTACTGAAGATTATTGTAGTTGTTATTGTTCAGGACGCTGAAGAGCATTGAAGTTGTATGAGCCCATGTACATATCATTTGAATGAATATAACATAGAAGTGTTGATCCAAAATGTTTGATATTATTGTTACAGTGTCTATCTGAATGAATAGTATGCTTTCTATTTAATTTCATTTCTTTGTTATTACATGTTCTTATGTTATGAATGCATTACATGGTTGAATGTATGAATCTGTGAGGATTAGATAAGTTTCAATTTTTTCTCTTCTACGAGATTTATTTGCAAGGAGTGCATAGTATCCACAAGGAGTGCGTTGACAGAGTCTATTTTGAATCAGAAGCTCAAGAGAGATAACATGAAGCTTTGTTTTCAAAGAGTGCAGAGGACCATGCAAGGTGTGCGTAGGTAGAAACACACTCAACGTCATATTGTTCAGGAGGAACAATTGAGTCGTGTAAGAATTGTTTCAAGGAGTGCACATTCGCCCATAAAGTGGCTAAGTTGAAAGAAACATGTTGCAAGGTGTGCACAGGGTCGACTTTTGGCTAAGTGTCAAAGAAGTCGTTTTGAGAGGTGCAAGGAGTGTGTAAGAAGAAACATTCTGAGAAGCTCAAAGTTTCAAGGAGGAACAATCTCAGAAGAGGTAGCGGATGGAAATTCTTCAGTAGGGAGGAACCACTGAAAATTTCCCAATCCACGAGCAAGATCCATTCAGAGGAATCAGGATCTTTCCAGACCATGAGATCTAGGAAAGTTGCATGGAGGATAGTCTTCAAAGTCCTTTGACACTTCGTGTATTCAGAGGTTTGGAAGTGTTCAAGGAGAGGGATCACCGAAGTCCCAAAGCTACAAAGTAAATAGAGGCTGTCAATATCAAGGAGAATATGTGGCAGCAGTTCAGAGAGTCTAGGAAATTTGCGTGGAGAAAAAAACAATTTATGTCGAAGTTGCGAAGGACGAAGAGATATGGACCGTTGGATCCGGAAAGGACACGTGGCGAAAGAACTGAAACTCCAGGGAGATAACACTACGTGAGTTTTCACTTGAGGAGTGTGTAAAACCCTCGAAGGCCAAACTATCGGAGTCAATGGTGGTCCTCGATCCGAGAAGGACATGTGTCGTCAGATTGTGGAATCCAGAAGTGTGCACTCCAGAGGAAAATATGAGGAGGAAGCAGAGTCGTTGACCATAAGTCGTCCGAAGCTCTCGAGGTAAGAAGCTAATCCTATGCATCCGTTGTTGGAACATGTGGCATCAAATCTATCACTCTGGTGATATGACACTTCAGAGAAATCGAAGAGTAAGTTCCTAAAGGTTGAAAGTCCCGAAGGTCGGAGTCAACAGGAGTCGTTGATAAACGGAGGGACACGTGGAGAACGAAGATTCACTCCAGAGAATAGTTACTCCGGAAGAAGTGGAGTGTGAAGGAACGAGAAATCCTGAAGGCCAGAGCGTCGGAGTTCATCTGATCCGCCCATTGGAAAAGGATGTGTGGCAGAAGATCTGTCACTCTGTAGGATTGAGACTACAAGAGAGAGTTGTAGAGGACCATTTCCTGGAAGTCATTTGAATTGGGAACAAGGGACGAATATTGATCGTTGATCGAGGTGAGAATGTGGCGCTTGATCCGTAGCTCTAGGTATGAATCACTCTGGGGAAAAGGATGTTTGGAATGCTCAGAACTCCTAAAGCCAGAGCCCCGAAGTGAATTACAGTCACTGGCTATTAGAGAAGCGTGAGTCATAGATCTTCTCTGGGTGATTTCACCGGTCCGGAGTTCGGGGAAAAAGGAGTCAGTTGCACTCAAAATCACTGAAGCCCAAAGTCGCAAAGGGGGCGAGCCGGAGGTTATATCCCGTGGTCATAAGGAAGAGGGGCCTAGTAGAGGAGCTAGCGCTCATCATTTAGAGTTACCAAAAGCGCCAAAAAAAGGGTGTGTGGGTGATTCAGATCTGCGTGGGTAACCAAAGGGGGCCTATGTGAATTGATTTCAGGGTCTAGTAAAGGCCCGAAGGGCTAATTCGGCTTAGTGAATTGAAGATCCTTGACCAGGAGGTCGCGCAACTCCGAGGAGAGAAGGGGGGCTGCATCACAACCCTAGCAACAAAATGCAAGGGGAGTTGAAACCCATTGCTCTCGTGACTTGTAAGCCTCTTGTATAGGAGAATACAAATGGCATGAAACCTTTGAGGTAGGATAATGACAACAATGTGTGTGAAAAGTGGAAGACTACAAAGTAATGGCACCTTCTTTCCCTTGTCCAATGTATTTGGTGTTTCTTTGTTTTCTTATTAATAATTTTGAAAATGGGTATGCATTTCCATTTTTCCCATTTGAAGTATGTTGACAAACTCACACAAAATAGTAATGTTTTTATGATGTAGTAGGCCAGTAAAGTTAGTGGAGCTTATCAAGTCCTTGAGGATAATCAAGCTTAAGTTCTACAACTTGATTGTGTGGACTGTGTCCACCAGGATTTATACTAAAATTGCATCATTGAAGATGGTGGATGAATCAAAATTGAAGCTTCTTGATTGTCCGTGCCTAGACATGAACCATCTAATATTATAAAAGGGAGTGTCTCTTTGATTAATTCTCACTAATTAAATCATATTCATCAATGTTGTTGTTGTAATAAATTATAACACAAAGAGATGTAGAGGAGATATTACAATGACATTGGAATGAACCAAAATGACACATCCTTGACTCATTGATAATGTTTTTAATGCATCAACAAAAATGATGATGTTTGTTGAAGATCCCTTCCCCCTCACCTCCTTCAAGAAGAGTATGGTTCACAACCATACTTTGGGTAAAGAATGGTTCACAACCATAAGAGTCTAGGTAGATTTTATTTATGGAATCACTAAGTCTGAAGAAAATCAATTCATTGAGAAAAACTAAGTAATATGTTGAGGTATGCCCTTCCTTCATTGTAGCATTCTAGTAGAGTATGTCTTTTATTTATTGAAATTCATTATCTACTATTTATAATAATGTGAGTGCATTGTAAATCTTGGAGGCGATAGGAAAATCAAATCAGGTTGGATATCGTAGAAAAATCCCATCAAATCATATTAGAAATGTTGGTGGATAGAGGACCAAAGAATCCAATATGCATGAGAAATGGTTGTTGTTATGACTAGATAAGGGGGGAAATGACAATTGAGAAAGGATATAAAATTTGAGAGGTTCCACCCCTTAAAAAATGAAAGAAAGTATCCAAACGATGGGTGGAAAGTGATTAGCAAATTCAAAGAATAAGGGAGGGTCAACCCCCAACTACAATAATGATTTGTAMACTTTGAATACTACACTAGAATGTAACCCATATTCTATAKCCTCATTTTGGTAAGATGCATCGGATGGATGGTTCAACCAATKAAATTAACCCTCAAATYCAAAATGCAAACACATTTATAATAATATTCGAAATAATTTCCTAAAAATAAATATTCATTAAAAATTCTAAGCACATTTATAATGTCGTAGTCTAAACRCCCTACAAATTGGCCCATTTCCAGCTACTCAAGATAATGGGAAGGGAAACTCACATTTTTGGCTTGAAATCCGACAAGAATAATTTTTTATTGATGGAATTGCAGATATCGGATTTTAACATCGCACAATCTGATTCCAGTAGGGGTTTTTGAGGGTGTTGAATCCATTTCTACATTAAAAAAACAATTTCATCAATCCAAAATTGCAACTTTGGAAAAGATTATTTGGCCAAATTCCAGTAATGACAAACTGAAAATGGTTGAAAATGTAGAATGTTTAGCCTTCTTCCATTAATAACCACTCGTAACAATCGAAATAATATATTATATTTACATTTGCAATAATGCACTAACAATAATACATCATATTCATTACGACCTTAACTCAAAACAAAAACAATGCAGTAGAAATAATACATATGCATTGAAAATAATACATTGTCTTTATTACAAGAACATGTTAGATACCACTCATTTTTTTCGAAAGAACGATAAAACCATTTGCATCCTACCTCACCCAACCATTGTTCTGTTTAAGGCTATGGCTCAAGAGGTCATTATAATCCCTGGGAAACCTAGTCAATGTTTATTCCAAGTTTGTTGACACCCCTAGGTAAGCTACCACTCCTACCAGATGGCTAGTGTCATGTGATATTTTCAAGACCCTAGCAAGCCCAACTATAGTAAGTGAACCAAAATCAATTTATAGACCTACACTAGGTCGAAGGGAAATTTCAACCCAGTCTCCCTCTTGGAACCCTCAATTCCTCCATAAATAGATCATTTATCAAGGCTACCTAAGTTTGGATTACTTTCACGTTCCAACTCAACCAAGATTACTACCATACATGATAGTGAAAGGTAGAGACCCCATTGCAGTTTAAGGACATGCCAAGGTCCAAGATACCACTTATGTTAATGTTTGGGGGGCGAACAAGAGAAAAACCATTTTCATCATACCTCACCCGATGATTATTGCATTGAAAGCAATGGCTCGATGAATCACTTAAATCCCTAGAAACCCTAGCCAATGTTTGTTCCATGGTTGTAAACATCCCTGGATAGGCTACCACTCCTACCAGATGTGCCTTGTGAGCTTTTTGGGACTCTAGAAAACCCAACTATAGTCAACCAACCAATAATAGTTTATAAACTTACTCTAAGTTCAAAGGTGGTTTCAACGAAATCTCCTTTTTAGAATCATTCTTTCCTCGTTTCCTCTTAGGTCATTGTTAAGGCTAACCACATTTAAATCACTTACGTATTCCACATTAACTAAATATTCCCATACATGTCATGTTATATGTCATGTGAACATAATTTTTTCACTTATGTGAAATTTCCATAAAGAAAACTTAAAATTCTAATGAAAGTAACGTGGAACATAACGTATAATGATGATCGTCATGGAGGGAAACCAGACTTACGTAATCAATAGAAAATAACGGGAATATGAAAACGCATGACAACTCGAAAGAAAATAGTGCACCACAAAAGCTATGAGCACTAAGATATCTTCTTCCCACAAAAGCAAGCAACATGGGTCTATCCTCGTGAAATATCTAACATCAAAGTCACGAGTGATTTTTGTAGGAATTAGATTCCCCTTATCCAAGATTCTCAAAAGAGATAGACACCACAATAGTACCATAGACAATTATTGTCACTTTGTAAACTTTCCTTCATCTTATACTCACTTTAATTTTTTGAAATGACTTTGTGATCATGTGTCACGTTATGATTAAAGGGGAGTATGGATGGTGGATAGAATTTAAAAATCAAAGTCATAAAGACACATCTAATTTGTGATTTTTTAATTTTTTTTTTAAAGAAAGTGTGCAATTATCTATTCATATGTAAAGTTTATTGCAAAACTTGGTTGATTGTTCAAATAGTATTCATCGAAATTTGAAAACTTGAGCATAACCATAATTAAAAATGGTGGGGAAGCTTGTGTTGTCATGTTTAATTAAAAATGGTGGGAAGCTTGTGTTGTCATGTTTAATGACCTTGCACCAAAGCATTATGGTCTGGTTAATATGCAGAAAATTTTATGGTTGATATGGGGTTTCAATAAATATGAGGCGTTCTAGTACTTTTATTATAGTGTTGGTAGGTGTTGTTTTAACAATTTTAATTTAGGGAAGCTTCCATTGAGTTAGAGGAAGAGTTAGCTTAAAATGAAAGAGGATTGGTGAGCTGATAATGATCTTCCCTTTCAGCGACACTAAATTGCACTTGAGCTTTCGAACTTTATCTCAATAAGTGTGAGTTTGTGTGATAACATGCAACTCATTAGAGTGGTCTAGGCTAGGCCCAGAATCAAACCAATGGTTTCCACTATAACCTAAGAGTATATCCAACAACCCAAAAACTATATATACCAATAACTTATAACTTAATAGGGTTGAGACATTTGGAGATACATCCATAGGGGTGGTTCACTCTTAAAGGGCATCTACCCTTCTACCTCTAAATTTAAAGAATAATGCTTTCATGTGCTTTGGGGGCAGTTCATGCCCAAACTCAAAAGTTGAGAGAGGTCCTACAAGAGTCACATATGTACTCTTTTTAATTTGATAAGTGAAGAAGATTTTTCCAAATAAAAAAAGACCGAATTAAAAGAAAAAAATTCTTTGTCATATGACAATTTGCATTAGCTTCAAATTGACATGAATGAACCCCAATTTATCTCACAAACCATGTAATAATTAACATTATATAGAATGGTGTAATGTGAATGTATGCAACTATTATATGCATGTCAATAGAGAATACTACTTTAAAATTCAATATTTTAATTTAAACATAACCAAGATTAAGAGGCAATAGCACTAGTTTTGAGACCTCGGCCTTATTAATTAATAAAATGACCAAACCTGACATTATTGGTTGTGAGGAACCAACCACAGACGCGAGTCAATAGCTATGGAAGTAGCGATGGTGATTAACGATGTTGATTTGCGTTGGCGATTCTTTCTTTTATATAGTCAACAATTATGGGCCAGGTTCCAATGACTAGGAGATCTACTTGCAAATCTAGAGCAAAAGATCTATCAAGAGATCGAGTCACTGCAAGCCTGGTATGAGAAATTTTATGCTAAAAAGCATAGTATAAATAAATATGGCTCAAGCAAACTCTGGTTGGGGATGTTAGATGGCTCAACTTAGATGGTTCAATGATCTTTCGATAAGTAAGGAAGCTTTGCGAGTAGTTTAGTTCCAACTTCCAGGGTTGGTTTCCAACCTAGATTCCTAGAGCTCTTGTTTTAGAAGATTCATAGAGCTAGTTATTGTTTTAGATAAAATAGCTATAGGAAGGTGAGATTGCTTGGATGGATAGATACCTATGGGGATGGTGAGTTAGCCATCTAACCTACCTCCCTTAGGATCTTCCCATCCCATGCCTACCTCGCTTATCGTTCACACTCTAACAATTAACAGGTCCCAAGTCATATAATTAACCACTAGATAGGCCACCTTTAAGTATTGAAATTACCACTTTGCACCAACTTTTCACTTCATTATAAATCCATACCACTCCGAATACCTTGCATTTCAAACAAGGTAAATAGTTGCAAAGCACCTAGTCCCTACCTTGTTTTCATAATCATGTAGATTCACTATTTATGAAACCTTCCGTCTATAGTGAAATTACTCTTTGATGTCTCATAGAGTGTTGATTACTTCCTGATAATTTATCAATGACCCTATCTGACTAGATTATTTTGTAGTAAAATTACTCCTTAACATCTCGCAGAGCATTAATTACTTCCTAAGAATTTATCAACAACCCTATCTGACTAGATTATTTTCTTGTCAACTTAGTAGCTTGTGTGGATCTTCATTCTTAAAAAAACAATTATCCTCGTCATAAAATCTTACTTATCTTCATCAAATTAAATCACAAGTTTTAAAATTTTAAGTTAATCAATTCATATGGGTTGGTTCCTCAAAGCCATAACCCATCACGAATAAAATTTGCACAGTAATTACTTAACTCTTTGAATAATTATAATATCTATATTGATAGAAATAGATTAATTATATAAGTTAGATGTAGATATATATTATGTAATGAGTATTTGTGGAATTGATCATGATAAGGAGTTAAGTCATATATCTTAAGATATATGATTATATAGTACTCATTTAATAGATTTAAAATGTGCAGCCTTTGGAAATAATTATTCTACACTTATCTAATTACTATATGCATATCTTTGTAAAGTGGATACATTAAGTTTATGTTTTTTGAACAGTAAGATTTATGTGGAAAGGATTGTTTGAAGGTTTTGGAGGAACCATAATATTGATTATCGGAGGTTGACGTTTCGAGTCCATATCAGGACCCATTATCAGGACATCTAAGTATGGGTAATGAAAAACCTGAAGAGAGGAGATAAATAGTTACCTACGAGAGGTGGAGAATTCTAAAACATAAGGTTGACTTTAAATTGTGCTCTTTTTTGTTTTTAAAAATAAAAATTCTTAAAATAATCTATTATTCAAATTGTTATATATATATATATATATATATATATATATATATATTCTTGTGATATAAATTCTTTTGGGTTTATGTGTTAATGGATCATATAAAACAAGTTACTAACTTAATGAGAATTGTGACCTCAAAACGAGAACTCTAGCCTTTAAAAACCCATATTTTTGCATAAAAAACATGGAAATTAGTTCCCCCAAATCAAAAAGTGGTGTTACTGGTAGCACCACTTTTTGTAACTGGATCAAAATTACAACTTTTCTTAAACATTGACTTAAAAGATCAAATGGTTGCTCAAAAAAACTTTAAAATCAACCTACAAATCAAAAGGTGGTGGTGCTACCGGTAGCACCACTTTTTCTAACTAGGTCAACATTACAACTTTTTTCAAACATGGCCTTAAAACATAAAATAGTTGCTTAGAAAAACCTTAAAATCAACACCTAAATAAATATGTAATGCTATCTAAAGGAAAATGTTTTTTCTAAACGTTAAAATTGCAACTAATTACGACCTAATTGAAACTATGGCCTTGACAACAAATCCCTATGCAATTAAAAAACCTAAAATTGGATTCTAAATGGTCACTTGAAAATTTATTTACTAACCTTTTTTTTTTCTTAAATTTACATTAAAAAATAAATAAAGAGTAAGAATAAAATATTCACAAT
>JZKD02S0898319.1:109037-119493 GCA_000966675.3 Picea glauca
ACTTAAAGTGATAGTTTCAGCAACCATATTTTTTCGGGAAGTTGGTTCTTCGTTTTCTTTCGTCCTCTTTTTAGAACCTTGAATGCCCTTTAGTAGGGAGTAGTACTTTTCATTGAACTAATGTAATTAATCTAGAATGGTATTTGGAATAGGATTTCCTTTTTCTAAGGCAATGTCCATGTGAGATGCAATTAGTTTCTTGGTGTGCCGATATAAATTCATTATGGGGGAGTAGATGGTGGTTTGTTTCTTTGAAAACTCGATGTCCACCATAATTCCATATATTTCCTTGTCAAAGTGTTTGCTAATGGTGGCTTCCCTTTCATCCCTAACACTGTCCTTCATAGTATCCATCTTTTGGATGGTATGGCCTTATGCCTACCAACAAATCCCTTTCAATGTGGAAGGATTCTAAATTCCATCGAATGGAGAGAGTCATCTTACTTACTAAGTTGGATTTCAAATCCCAATGAACTTGGTTCTTGGGGGCTCTACCTCTACCCCAAGGTTTAGGAAAAGCTATTTCCTTTTCCTCCATTTCCTTCTTCGACTCATCGACCTCATAAATTGGGACAAGAATCTGGTAGTCCATACCTGCAACAATTCCTTCCACCATCGACTTGCTTTTTTCCTACTTGCTACAAAGACAATGTGTTATTAGTTGGTCAACAAAACCATCGGACTTCATGATGATAGTGAGGAGGAGAATGAGCCTACAACCCCAACTAAGAGCTATGTTTCTCCAAAATACCTTTCTTATCCTATCTTGTATGAGAGCCATGTATCATCCGCATGATTTTCTCATGTGGTTTCCTCTGGAGACAAATACTCCAAGGTGTGATTGCATCCATCCCTCCCAATCTCCCATGCTTGTGCATGAATATTGGTGTGCTCTCACCACTTGTCATAATGAATGTGTTAGTGCCACTTGTTCTTACCACCCCATCTATGGGTGTAAGATCTTCTTGACTAGTCTTGAGGCAATCTTTATGGAAATTTGTATCTTATAGATTCTTCTAGTCAATACCTAGGTGTTTGTTTCACCAAAGAATGCCTTTGTTTGTGAGCTTGTTAGCTAGCTTGTTGGAATTTCTTTTGACAATAGATAGTTGAAAAAATGATATGAGGGAAAAATTTTCTATTATTGATTCCATACCTATCATAAGGTGCTATTTGTAATGAATTTTTTCATTGGGGTGTTATTGGTCGCTCTAGTGATGAACTTGAAGAGGACTTTAGAGTTTGTTTTTTACATCAGGCTACTAAATCCATAAGTACTTTCTAATTGGATACTATTTTATAGTGATTGTAACTCAACTAATTTGTATATATTAATGCACTAACAACACACATAGATTATAAGGTTATTCCTCTATTGTCCTTGGTGCTTAGATTTTTCTTAGAGGCCCCATCAAAGCTTAATTTAATGACATGAGGAGTAGGCGAGGACCATTTCTCCTTAGGGAAATATTGAATGTGTATTTGTTTGTGCCTATTTTTCTCAATGTCAAGGTTGATTCCCCATTCTTGTAGGATTCTAAATTCATGATTAGGGCATGTGTTGATATTTGTATAACAGTCCATGACTTGAATTGTTTCTCTGATGTCATTTCAATGATTTTCCAAATATCATTGGTTTCTTTTTTATAATTAGGAAATATTATGTGGTTATGTTCCTTCCAAATTATCTAGACATGAAAGAAAGGGAGGAGAATCCAAGATTTATAAAGGATAGGGTAGGTGAAGAGGTCTTTCCATTGTTATCTATCGGATTGTTTGGAGATGGTTAGCCCTTTCTCCTAGAGTGAGGTCACTAGATGGGCACTAGCTGAATCAATGATTTATTGTCTCTTCTACTTGGTCACACATAAAGCATCTAGAAGGGCCCTAAAAACCCCTTTGGTGTAGTTTTTCCTAAGTGAGGACATTTCTTTGAGTTAACTTCCAAAGGAAAGTGGCTACTATTGGCTAAAAAGCAAGCTTCCAAATGTTTTCTCATAGAGTGCTTCAATTATCCTTTATTTTGTTAAGAGAGAGGAATTATACATGTTTTACTATGTAAGATCCTTTACCTATGAGACCCCATCAAATAATGTATTTACCTATTCTAAATTGGATTCTCTTACATATCAAGGTTTCCTACAATCTAACTTTGGCCTTTTAATTTATTTCACATGGCCATCTTTTTGTAGCTTTTCAGTTGTACCAAAGGGGTGGATGTTGATATAATTTGTTATATTCATTGGACTCCCACTAGTCCATAGCATATAACCAATTATGGTTGTGGAACATGTGGTGGCTATTTAGGAGATTGTAGTATAATTTCAGGGTTGGTTGCTTATGTCATGAGTCTTCCCACATGACATGGGCGATTATTTCCTTGATCTCCTAGAATATATAATATTGGACTAAGTCTTTGTTTTTACATATGTTATTCCATATGAGTGATCCTCCTCTATTGTTTTCCATTCAAATGAGAGTGTATTCTATGTGACTACTAGCATAATTTTCTCTTCATACTTTTTCCCATGAGGCTATGTTATTATTTTTCCAATGCCAACATATTTTACCTCTAAGAGAATTGTTCATGATGTGAATATATTTGATATTGATACCTCCCATTCTTTTACGAAGGTAGAATTTCTCCAAGGGCACTAAAGACAACTTTTTTCCCTATTTTATCCTCCCCAAACTTGATTCTCTTCATAAGGATTTGATGGAATTAATGATTTTATTAGACATTGCAAGTGTTAAGTAAATATAGAGAGGCATTGTTATCACCTTACAATTGCTCGCTTGTGTCATTTTCAACAATTATACCTAAACACATCACTTTGGCTTGCATAACCCTCATCCTCCATTCCATTCCACCATCATATGACCTAAATCTTGTTGAAATTAGTTACGAAAATTGGCTAGTGTTATTATTGGCCCATTAAGTGCTTGCAATAATGTAGATAAAATATCATAAAACTATGTTTCCCATAAAAGTCATTATTTCAAACTATTTTCTCGCCCCATAAATGCACTTGAGTTGTCATGACAGGATTTTCATTATGTGTGGACCATGTCAAACCCTAATTGTTATTTTTAACCTTTGATTTAGTCAACTTTAACCACTATAAGAAATACAATTTCAAGAGTGTTTTCCACCATAAAACTATAAATAAATCACTTGAGGTCACTCATCCATATAAATCCATCTAAGTAATCTTATGTTGTTCAAATGCCACTAGAATCTTAAGAACCCCTTTCTCTTGATTTCATATTCTAGTCTATTTTCCTTCTTTGTTGACTAGGGTTGGAATTGGAGCACACCAAAGAAGAAAAAAAAACATCCCAAGGAGGGGAATTGGATCCCATTTTCCTTCATCGAGTTTTGTTTACTTTGATTCTATTGGGTTCATGAGAAATTTCACATTCTTTAATTCCTTGTTCATGTTAAGTAGGATTTTTTTTATGAATTTGTATTTCACTTATTTCATGGATTAGGATTTAATGTATGTGGATATGCTTAGGGTTTTACTTATAGGTGAATTGACCAATTACATGTTGCTTGATCCACAACCATCAAGTTAAAGGATTTTTCTCACCCTTCTGACAAATTCCCACCAACTGATTACTGACTCCACTAGGGAGTTGAACTAGATCTTCTTCCATGTTTATGGGTGTCCTTATTATCCTCCTTAACTTGCATTAATAGTGCTTAAAATTTGAGTTGTGTTTTTTGTTTCTGTCTTTTATTGTTTCAGATAGGTTCTATGGTAAAAAACACATTTTTTTTGTCTTAGCTATAAACAAACAACTTCACCTCGAAATTTCATGTAAAACACAAATTTTGGCCATTTTTTTGTAGTGGTACAACACAGTTTTTGGCCTTGTTTCACACAGAATATCAACACATATTTTTCAATATTTTTTGCATTGTCATAATGCAATTTTTGGTCATTTCCCCACACTATATTAGTGCACTTTTCCAGCCATTTTTTTGCACTGTCACCATTTTTCAATTTTGTTTAGTTTTCTAGTTCTATCCCAGTTTAAAAAGACTCACTGTAGAGACCTCCTGAGCTGATAGGTGATTGGTACTATATTATAAGGAAATTTCATAGAAACATTGTATGTACAAAAACGATCCCCTAGGGTTCCTAGTATCTTCCACTTTTAGGGTTCTATTTTCTAGATTGTATCTTTCTTGTTCAACATGCTTATTTCATAACCTTTTCTTCTATATTAGTTACTTGAATATCCTCTCAAATCAAAGAAATATTAGATGAAGAAAAGATGCATTTTTGTCTCAGTATTTGTCCCTAGTTGCATGCTTTCTGTTTGAGGCATTTTTCTTTGTTATTTCCATCTTTCTCTTCACTTTTTTTTCAACTTTCAATCCTCATTTTCTTGTTTTTATAAGAAGAATTTAATTTCAAAAGGAAAGCTAATTAGTTAGAGAAAGGAACACCTCTTGTTTCTAGTATTTGACTTGTTCCTTTTTTATTTTCATTTTGGAATCATTTAGTCATCTAAATCCTATTCCATAGCTAAGTTGAAGTACAATTTTGTTTGTTGATTTGAATTGAATAATACTCATTTCTTATTAGAAGTTTCATTTTGATAAAGAACAAATGTCGTTTACGTAAGTATTTTTCTTAATTTGAACTTGTATTTCAATTCAAACTCTCTTTTATTGCAACCATTTTTGTTTCAAGCATATTTCCTTTTGAAGTTGGTTACTATTAGACACAGCGACTACACTGAGAGGAGGGGGGTGAATAGTGTAGGGATATTTTTCCAAAACCTCCCTCTTACACAAAACTCATTAGTTAGCAATCACCATTAACTCATTACTCATCGTTGTCATTTATAACCAGTTAGATGTGAACATATATCAACAATATATCATCAACAAATCATCACTACAAGGAACACAAAGAACACAAGATGTATGTACAATTTTCTTTTTATTACGGACTTCAATCCTTGGGGTTTATTAGCAACAACTGAATAGAGTACAACTCTACAAGAGCACCATCTCTATATACAAGACTCATCTTACACCCTCAGCACCAACTGAGATGAGGCAACAATCCTCAACAGATATCAATCTTTCAAGTGGTACGCGACCTGTCAGTAGTGAAACCTACGTATGTACGCACCCTGACTTACTACAGCCTGCGTATGCATGCGGTCAGTATGTACTACATCTTGCGTATCACCTCTGAGAAATTAGGGTTTTTCATTTCATTATACATTCAGATCCTCTGCAATCTCCAATCACATTCTCTTCTGTCTTTCACTGTCCATACTGACCCACAGCTAGTCACAACACATCCAAGCTCTCCAAGAACTTACTCATTCTTCTCAACCATACAATATGAATGCTACTAAATCATGTATAAGTAATCAACATACTATAGAAATCATATCAGTACTGAATCATAAGAGTGTTTCTCACTCCATCAACCAGCTCAACCACATCATAACAGTCATACTAAGAATGCCTTAAGCATTCACCACAAAATAAACAAGAATATCCATCAAGACAACAAGACAACCATACCAGAGTTTGTATGGCATATCTAAGCCCATAGAGTGTAGATCTGGAACCTGCTTCAGTCTTCAAGAGCCACTCCTCAGCTCAACCACCAATCTCCATGACTTCATCCACTATACGCGACCTATCTTCATACAACCCACGTATGTACGCGCTTTGGATCAATGTAGCCCGCGTACACCTCAGAAACTAGGGTTTCTGAACTTCCGAGACTTCTACCATCATAATCTCAGACTTGTCGAAACTTTGATGCGTCCATGAGATCCCCCATACTCTCTCTCTCTCAGAATAGATCTTCAATCATGCTCAATAGATACACAAGAGATTCTCCCAAAATGTACCTTTCACAAGAGACCCTTGCCTCTTATTTATACTCTTCATCTTCTAGGTCACTTAACCCACTTCTAGGCCACTTAAACTATTTTCCTCACTTTAGGGTTAACAACTTTCCATAATTAGAAAGTTCTCCATTACTTTATCATTTAAATATTCCTCCTTGACTTTGTCACCTCACATTATCATTTAAATAATCTTCTTTGATTTGTCACTTTACTTTATCATTTAAATAATGATTTCTTCTTTTCAAGCACTTTGACTTCTTTGACCTTTTGGGGCTTCAAGCCTTCATATGAGGGTCCTCCAACTTCGTAAGGCCATAAATCTTAAACCATGAGGAGTTATGTGACATTCCACATACCACCAGAAATGGCATGACAAGAATTATCCATCTAGGATAGTTTCACCAACAACTTCACTGATCTTCATCTCATTATTCCACAATCAAACATGGGTTCTCCAACCATTCTTCTAGGATAACTCAACCGTAAAGTGTCTTCCCATGAGGGATTTCACCATAAGGGGACCACTTTGGAGTTCATCCATTTGTGCACCTTATCAACCATGATAAGACTATAATGATCAATATAACTATGCATTATATATCAAAGAAATCACATCGATCCATCTTCAGCTTTTCATCATGTATCAATGATAACTCATTGATCAATATTCATCAATATACTATGATCGAACCTTTGACCTTTGAAATCATTCAATAATCATTTGGCATCAATCAATTCCTTGACATCCATCCTTTGACAACAATCAATCAATAATTCTTTGGCATCAATCAAACAATCAATCAATCAATCACTTAACATCGGTCAATGAAATCAATCAATCAATCACTTGAAATCAATCACTTAACATCATTCAATGACATCAATCAATCAAACCTTTGGATTGGAATCAATCAATCAAACCATTGGCATCAATGACAACCTTATCCAACATTCTCCCCCTTTGGCATTGATGGCAATACCAACATTGATGTCAACACCAATCATTGATGTCAACATATAGACAAGGCATTCTCTACATCAATAGTCATCAAACATATCAATGTGACTATCTCTCCCCATCAATAAACATGAACCACATCAATGTGATTATCTCTCCCCCTTTGACATCAATGGAAAAGGGTCATTCTCCCCCTGCTTGAAATCTCCTTGGGGCTGCTCCCCCTGTCTGAATGCCTTTGATCTTCCTTTGAATAATCTATGCCCTTTTGAACAAGGGATATCACTCTGATGTAATGCTGAAAATACATCTCTCATACTCCCTCTGTGACCATCGCTCCTCCTGGAACTATGCCTCTTTTCTCTTTCTTCAAGTATAGAGCTCTTTACCAAGTATGCATCTGATAAATATCTCCTCCTAGAACCATGGGAAGAAGAATGACTCCCCTATGGGTATGTCTCCCCCTAGCTTCTATGCACTATGAACAATATGCTACCACTGCAATATGCTTCTGCTACAAATGCTACTACTCAACTGGATTCATAGAACAACCACTCTTTCTATGACGGTCCTTGGACCTGTCCATGCATCAAACTCATTTCATACCAAACATCATGAAGCAAAATATAGGTTAAAAATAGAGAATCATGAACAAGATATGAACCAAGTACATCCTGTACCAAAATGTGTTCTCAGCATGCACAACACCAATGTACATCAACCATGTACATAAACACCATCCAATGTGTCAAAAGATATCATCCATGGAATGTATCAACCATATGCCTATACCAACATGTCAACCATGTGATTCAACACAAGTTTCATATGACTCATGATATTTATCCATCATAAACCAGGTGCCATAACCATGTATCTCAAACAAATACCAATTGTTGTGCTAATCAAGTAATACCAATGGTGTACTTTTAGCCAAGTACTATCATCCAAATATATGTCATCTATGAGTGTACCAAACATGCATATCAACATGTATCACCACCTGTACCAAGAAATTATATCAACCATGCACCAACATGATGAATCCCCATACATGTATGCCAAATCCTCCATAAAACATGTGCCAATCAAACTTCTAGTAGGTGCCTCTACCAATGTACCAGAATTTTACCAATCATACATCAACTACAGATCAAGATATGACTCATAAATGATGTACAACATGATCACCTCATCAACTCACCAACTACATGTCCCAATATGTATCCCATCCATATGCCAAATTGCATGCATCAAGTTTTCCAACAAGTAAGCTTCCAATAACACATCATAAGATATATCAATGAGACTTAAATATGCACCATTTATGTACCCCAACAGATCATCCTAAATCCTCCATTTACTGTAGCAAATACTAAGCATCCAACAATACATGTACTAGTAGTATTCTTCAATTGATCAATGCCATCTCTAGCTAGCATCATCAAGATATATCACATAACCAAGGTGCCATAACTTCACTGTCACAACCAACACTGTTCTTCAACAGAAAAATGCCTCAATCCATACTCATGGGTTAGTGTCATGCATCCAAGCTAGCCTTTCATTATTTTTTATCATCACATTACATAATCTAATATAGAATCATGAAAACCTGCAACAAACAGTGTTAGAACTTGCAACAAACCATGTCAGACCCTGCAACACAGAGTTATACTATCACATCAAGATGCAACCCCTATGCATAACCCCTTTCCCAAGGCTTTACCACATATATGCGACCTTTTGCACAAAAAATCGCATATGTGTATGACCTATTCAAGGTCATCACGTGTATGTATGTCATTGTTAACACTGTCACCCACGTATGCTTCAGTAGATGACACACTTGAATTTCCCTCAAGGCTTCCATTCTGCTCTAGTTGCTTAGTCTTCTTCACCCACTTTTGAAGGTGTCCCTGCTTCTCAAAACTTGAGCTTTGGGCTTCCATATTTTCAAATATGTCTCCCTTCCTTACTTCATTCCTTCTTCTAGTCATGCTATGTGAAGTCCTCATCATGGACTTTCTTCTTATGTTCCAACAATCCTGAGACTTGTGGCCAAATCCACTACAGTTGTAGCATCTCATGGTGTTACAGTGAACAACAATGTGTCCTACTAGATCACATCTCTAACACCTTATGGTGCTATTAAATCTTCCAGTGTCTCTCCTTGAATAATATCTTCATTCCAAATCTTTGTGACCATATTCATTACATGAATAACATTGACCATGAAAAATACTTTCATACCTTTGCTTTGGTGTCCATCTTCTTTGAGGTGTAAGGGTGGCTTCTTGATGTATTTCTTTCTTAGTTCTTTTGAAACTTTCATTTCCTTATGTAGATGGTTGACTTGCAACCTTTTCTTCATCCTTTACCTCATGCTTCTTTGAGGTTCTTGCTTTATCATGTGTAGCTTCTTTCTTGTATCCAAGACCTAATTTATAATTTGGTGATATTTGACTTTCCAAGATCTCATTTGTGAGCTATTCAAGAATTTGTTTGACTTCTCTACCTTTTTTCTAAGGTCAACAACTTCAGCTTCTAACTTTTGACACGACTCTTCCTTTTCATTTATTTGATTCTTCAATAATTCCTCTACCCTTTTGGCTTCTTCAATTTGGGTCTTGAGACGGACAATAGTTTCAAAAAAAATTCTAATCTCATCATCTACCTTCATATCTTCGTTTTCATTCTTTAGTCTTGTGATCTCTTCTTTCTTTTATTCTAATTGAGTCTTATTACTCTCTTCATGTTCCTTGATCATTTCCCTTAACTTCAAGATGTACCTTTTACTTCTCCTAAGAAACTTCTTAGTGTTATCCAAAAGATAGCTATAGTCTATATAATAATGGTCATTGCTATATTCATATAAACCATCTTCAACTTTCTTTTGAAGTTCTAATAGATCTTCTTCTATTCTTTCCATGGGATAACTACCATCAAACTCTACACAAGCTATTTGTAGATTTTCTTCTTCACTTGTAGAGAAAAATTCAACATCATCACATTTTGAATCATTGCAATCAAGAGTCTTTGGAGATTCTTTACCTTCATCATCACATGACTTTTTTCCTTCATTTGAAATGTCTTCAAGATCTTCCTTTGTGCTATCATTACTTGATTCTTTGTCTTCATTTGAAGTGTTTTCAAGATCACATTTAGAAATAATTCATTCAAGAGTTTTTGGAGATTCTTTACCTTTAATGATCTTGATGGAGTGGTCTTCAATATCTTCCTTCTCCTTCTTTCTTTGATATGTCTCCCATAGATATATCCATAGATCCTTGGCAGAAGTGCATTGTCCCATGCTTTCTTTGATAGGGCGTGAGAGTCCACTAAGAATGTTCTTGAGAGCTAATGCATCATTCTTCTTTCCTTCCCTTTGAGCTGCAAAATTTGACTTGTTCTTCAAGGAAACTAATCCACCAATGGTTGCCTTCCAAATACCTATTTCCATTTCATTTAAATGCACTCTCATTTTGATTCTCCAAGTAGAATAGTTTTCCTCATCAAGGATTGGAACTTCATCATCCATTTGTGTGTCTATAGATCTCCTCCAAGATTTTTAATGATTATAGTGAAGGCCCTCTCTGATACCAA
>JZKD02S0898319.1:122192-145629 GCA_000966675.3 Picea glauca
TATATATATATATATATAATAAACATGTAAACATAAGGAACACCACATCAACATCACATCAAGAACACAATACACCAGTATTTACGTGGAAACCAAAATGGGAGAAAACCATAGAATGTTTTCTTATATATATCAAGAATTCATTCACATGAAGCACCAACTTCCCAATTCTCCAACTACAACTGGAAGGAGGCTACAATCCCCTATTTACAGGATCCAACCTAAAGGAAGATACAACTCCCTAAATTATCTGCCTCCAACAAGAAGGAGGCTACATCCCCCTGGGTTCTCCGACTCCAACCGGAAGGTGGATACAAGCAACTAGTTCTCAGGATCCAACCTGAAGGAAGCACCAACTCTCTGATTCTTTGACTTCAACCGGAAGGAGGCTACAACCCCCTTTCCTTGCCCCGTCATGTCTCCCTGAAATATAAGTGTAGACCAACTGTCATGGACTCTGTCACTATCACTATCACTATCACTGCCACTATCACATCAACCTATAACCTGTCACTATATCCAACTTGTCACTATATCCAACCTATCACTGTCATCGATACTCAACCAAATCCTCTCACATGGATCATAAACCAAGGGCACCTCTCAACTATATGTCGAACATCACCAACACATGCCTCTATCAAGAATGTACCAACATCACCACATACCATCACAAGATATGTGTCTTAGCCAAGTACCAACCTATACCATGCATCAACCTGTCCCAAAAACTGTACCATCAACCATGTACCATAAAAAGTGTATCAACCATGCACCAACACCTGTACCGGACTGTGCATCAACCATGCACCAACACTTATACCAAACCTTCCATCAACCAAGAACATGAACAATGTACATAAACACATACACCATACCATGTACCATAATATGTGCCAACCATGCACATCAACCATATACCATAACATGTATCATACCATGCATATCAACCGTGTACATCAACTATGTATATCAACCATGTACATCAACCTATACCATATGCCTCAATCATCTACCATGAAATGTGTCTCAACCATATACCATGTCATACCATACACCATGTACCATAAGATATTCTAAACAAGTAATACCAATGGTGTACCTCAACCAACTACCATAAACCATGTACCAATGTATCCAAGATATGTACCAACAATGTATCTCAACAAGTAGAGCTCAATCAACATGCACCATACATCCAGTGATGTGCCTTAAGTCATAAACCAAGGTCCTCAAATATTGTTAGGGACCTAACCTACCTAACCCTTCAAGTGGGTAAAATAATATATTTCCATGTAATAAAGGTCAATATTAATAAGGCATAGCAATAAGGAGGAATAAGTCAAATGTAAGAAGGCATAATAGAAGCTTCTACTTCTAGAAGGATCTTCCTCTAGATTGTTCTTTTGGATATATATATTTAGTATAAATAAGAGTAGAGGGTATGAGGAGTTTTTTCTTGGATATTATTGTAATAGAGCTCTGCTCTGCTGGAGGTTTCCTCCTCGAAGAGGCAATTGAACATTTCTATCATTAATCAAGGTGCTCTTTCTAGTGTTATTCTAGTATTATTCAGGGATTGTTCTAGGTATATCATTTTTGTTCTGCCATTTCTAGCTAAAATATTTATGTTCTGCATACTATTTTATATATGGAATACTACAAGTGGTATCAGAGCACTTTCCTCAGCAGAAAATTGTGGGTTAATTTTTATTTCAGGGTAGAGACGTATTCTGATGTCTTAAATCTATAGAGATCTATCATTATATGCATAAACCTGCGGTCAGGGAGTAATACACACAAGAAATACAAGAGGTACTCAAGCGCACATCTGTTTTCCACCCTTGTAACCCTTGTTGGTACCCCTTCGAGTGGTAAAACATCAGACAACACCTATATACGAATCGAACTAGATCTCCTGAAGCCCTCTGTAACTAAACCGATTGGTCTCCTTCCTGTTATAGTGTCACCGAGAACAACACTCATGAAGATACTCTATAGCACCTGGGTAATCGGGTAGTACAGCTAAGGAAACGGTCTAGCCTCCTTAGTTGGTGCCCTGAGATATTGGGTTGAGTACTATTTTTGGACCTCGCATGTATATGAGAGAGTTACATCACAAGGAAAACACGTGTCTGTAGAAACCCTGAATACCCTACCCTTTGGGACGGAAACAAAAACAAAACAAACAAGATCTATTGTCGCGCAATTGTGTCTTCTGCATTTTGGTTGTGAAATTACTACACATTTCTTCCTGTTAAGCATTTGAGCATTTCCTCACTGCAATATTATTCAGAAACACATATTTGGGACCTATCCCATTGGATTCCCCTTTTCTCCCTGATTGTAGTCATACCTTTCATTTTTTTTTATTTTTTATTTTTTTTCAGTGGATCTGACCCCTTCTCAGCTTCCCTATTTTTTTGCCTATTCCATTATATTTCCCCTATTACCTGGATCATTGTGGTACCTATCACTTATAAGTCCTTTTTTTTGTTCCCACCCACCCATTTTTCCTTACTCTCACTTCCCCTCTCCAAATGGCCACCACTCGCAACCAAGACCTGCAAGTTTCCATCAATCAAGCCTAGGACTCCATCCAATGTATGAAATTTGGGATTGACTCTACCAATTCCCACCTTTCACAATTCAAGACTCAAGTCCAACACAAATTTGACACCTTGGAAGCCAAATTCATGAACCAATTTAACACCCTCCAATCTGTTGTCAACCAGTTGTTGAACCGCTCTCCGGGTCCTTCCTCCTCAGACCAACCAGATGTTGTTGATTCCTCTCATTCTCTGCATTTTCAATCCAACTCCTTTCATCATGACCCCCGTCTTCTCTGCGTCGAGGTAAATAAATTTTATGGCTCCAATCCTACGGGTTGGGTCACTCAAATGGAGCATTATTTTTCTCTGCATGGTATTACTGATGAGTTGGCCAAACTTTGCTATGATGTCCTCTATCTAGATCTTAAACGATGGAAATGGTGTAAAAAATCACGTTAGAGGTATATTTCCTAGACCCATTTTGTTGCAGAGCTTTATGATCGCTTTGAAACTAATACCCACTATCTCGATCGTTTGACCAAGTTGAAACAATTAGGCACAGTGGAAGACTTTATAACTGTTTTTTAGCATTTAGCCTTTCAAACTGAGGGCTTGTTAGATGCTTTCTTCCGTAAATTATTTATCAGTGGCCTAAAGGATGAAATCCAAACCTAGGTTCTCATGGCCCACCCTCAGACTTGGTTGGAAGCTATTAAATGTGCCAAAGAGGCCCAACAAGTTGTTTTTTCCTAGAACAAAAAACCCTCTTTTGTTCCTCACCCCCGACCTACTAATCCTAACCCCCTTGTCACTCTCGTCAAGGTCCATAAATTAACTAGGGATGAAATGGTTTAACGCCAACTGAAGGGTCGTTGCTATAATTGTGATGAAAAATATTTTCCGAGGCACAAGTGTAAGGAACAAAAACTTTTTATGGCCATTTCCGAAGATGTTCCTAAAGAAGATGTGATAGTTTCACTTGTTGAAGAGCCCTCCCTTCTCAATGCTACCCAGGAGCCCGCTGACCCACTTGAATTTTAACCGCTCATTTCCTTGCATTCCCTCACTAGCTTCTCTGCTCCACAAACCCTCAAGCTCATTGGTTATATTAAGCATAGGAAGGTCATCATCCTTGTTGATAGTGGTAGCACCCACAATTTTATTCATCATCACATTTCCTAGGAAACCAATTTCTATATTTGTGTTGTCAATAATTTTCAAATCATGATTGGCAATGGTGGGTGTTATGAAAATGTACATCTTCAAATTGGACATTACCATCGGAAATCTCATATGTTTTCCATTGAAATGGGTGGTTGTGAAATTGTTCTAGGTGTTGACTAGTTACGCACTTTGGGTTCCATTCTTATGGATTTTAAGGAATTAACCATACAATTCCAATAGTAGGGACAAATATGTCACTTCCAAGGTCTCACAGTTGGTTCTCCTAATATCATCAGTTCCCATTTCATGGAAAATATCCTCAAGAAAGGCCACTCCATTATATTCAAGCGATTGAGACACCCTATGTGCATCCTGGCCTCTAAGCTATTCTCTCAAAACACCAAGTTGTTTTAGCCACTCCTAAGGGACTTCCACCTTCTCATACTGTTCATGATCATTCCATACCCCTTGTTCCTGGTAGTCTTCCTCCAAATGTTCATCCTTATCATCATCCCTTTGCCCAAAAGAATGAAATTGAGAAAATAGTGCAAGAATTTCTCCAAGTGGGTGTGATCCACCCTAGTACCAGCCCTTATTATTCTCCTGTGGTCATGGTACTTAAGAAAGAAGTTAATTGGCGCATGTGTCCTAACTTTCGTTCCCTCAATAAACTCACCATCAGGTACAAGTTTCCCATTCATGTAATTGATGATCTCTTGGATGAGTTGAGTGGTGCTCAATACTTCACTAAACTTGACCCGCGCTCTGGCTACCACCAGATACATATGTAAGACGTTGACATCCCCAAGACTACCTTTCGAAATCATGAGGGTAACTATGAGTTCTTGGTCATGCCCTTTGGCCTGTGTAATGACCCCTACAACTTCCAAAGCATCATGAATCACGTCTTTCACCCTTTTCTCCGTTATTTTCTCTTAGTTGTCTTTGATGATATTCTCATCTATAGTAAAACTTGGCAATCCCATCTTTCCCATGTGGATCAAGTTCTCCATCTACTCTCTTAGCATCAACATTACCTCAAACACTTTAAATGTGCCTTTGATGCCTCATAATTTGAGTACTTTGGTCATATTGTGGGCAAGGCTGGTGTCCGGGTGGATCCTAAGAAGTTTGAAGCAATGTAGAATTGGCCTCGCCCCAAGATGATCAAAATCTTGCATGGTTTTCTGGGTTTAACAGGATATTATAGCAAGTTTGTTCATAATTATGGAAATATTGTAGCGCCTCTCATTTCTCTCCTTAAAAATAAATATTTCACTTGGACTCCCATAGTTTATAAGGCCTTTCAAGCATTGAAGGTGACTATGTGCACTACTCTGGTCTTTGCCTTTCCTAATTTCACAGAGACCTTTGTCATGGAATGTGATGCCTCCGAGAGAGGAATTGGAGCAGTTCTTATGCAAGAGGGCAGACCTTTGGCCTTTACCAACAAACAATTGTTCGAATTCCATTTGGGCCAATTAATCTATAAAAAGGAAATGTTGGCTATTTTCCATGCAGTGGATCTCTGGTTCCATTATCTCTTGGGGCAACGCTTCCAAATTAAGACAAATCATCAAATCCTCAAGTATTTTATGGAGAAACAACCTTCCTCTCCAGAGTAACAAAAATGGGTAACTAATCTCTTTGTATATGATTATGAGATCATTTACAAGAAAGGCAAAGAAAATTTGGGTGATGACGCTCTTTCTCAAAAATATGAAGATGAATGGTCCCTTTTCTCCCTATCCTTCATTGTACCATATTGGCTCCAAGTTGTTCGCCAGGAATGGCTACAAGATTCTAAAATTCCACATATGATTCAACAATCTCAAGACAATTCTCCAGTTTCCCTAGGGTATTGTTGGCACAATGATGAACTTTGCTACAAAGGTTGTTTGTATTTAAGTAAACAGTCACAAATTAAATCCACAATGCTTTATGAGCTTCATGCTACACCCACATCTAGGCACTCAGGGTTTTCCAAAACCTATGATAGGGTCAAATGTTCTTTTTTTGGGGATGGTATGAAAAAGGACGTTCGCACTTTTGTGGAAGAATGTGATGTTTGTCAACATAACAAGGGAAAAGCAATCAAATCCCCTATCACACTCCAAGCGCTTTCGATTCCACCCACTATTTGGAGGGACATATCTACGGATTTTATTGTGGGATTACCTAAATCAGGCAGTAAGTCAGTCATCATGGTGGTAGTTGATCATCTTTCCAAGTATGCTCATTTCTATGCTCCTCAAAATCCATTTAGTGCATCCATTATGGCTCAAATTTTCATGGATCATGTCTTCAAGATTCATGGCATGCCTCATTCTATTCTTTCTGATTGAGATCCCACTTTAACCAACAATTTTTGCAAGAACTATTCAGGCTATAGGGCACCCAATTGCATCTCAGCACCGTCTATCATCCAGAGACTGATGGTCAAATCGAAGTTGTCAACAAGTGTTTGGAGACTTATTTGAGGTGTTTTTCCTCTTAAAGGAAAAATCAATGGGCTCAATGGTTACCATTAGTTGAATGGTGGTACAACACTTCTTACCATAAAACTACTCACATGACTCCTTTTGAAGCAGTGTATGGACAAAATCCACCTTCAGTTCTCTCCTACATGTCGGGTGTCTCGAAGGTTTAGGCGGTTGACCAAATGATTATGGTTAGAGAAGATATTCTCTGTACCATAAAATAGAATTTGGTCATGGCTCAGAATAGCATGAAGAAACAAGCTGATCAAGATCGCTCAGAGCATCAATTTGTTGAAGGAGACCAGGTATTTCTTTGAATGCAACCTTATAAACAAACTTCACTCAAGGCCGAACATTGTCAGAAACTGGTGCCCAAATTTTGTGGTCCTTATACAATTCTCAAGCACGTGGGACATGTGGCCTATCAGTTATCTTTGCCTAGTTCTTAGAATATCCATCATGTTTTTCATGTCTCCTGCTTAAAGAAGGTGATTGGAACTAAGTGCCAAACTCAAACCAACCTTCCTGAGTTGGATGAAGAAGGATCAATCTGGTTGCAACCACAAGCATTTTTGGACCACCATGAGCGTCATCTTCATCATTTCACCATCAAGGAAGTGTTAGTCTAGTTGAAAGATACAACTCCAGCAAATGCCACCTGGGAGCTAGCTAACATTCTGCAGCAATTTCCTCATCTCAAGCCTTGAGGACAAGGTTGATTTTAAGGGGGAGGGAATGTTAGGGACCTAACCTACCTAACCCCTCAAGTGGGTATAATAATATGTTTCCATGTAATAAAGGTCAGTATTAATAAGGCCGAGCAATAAGGTTTAGTAATTCAAATGTAAGAAGACCTAATAGAAGCTTGCGCTTCTAGAAGGATCTCCTTCTAGATTGTTCTTTTGGATAGATAGTTTTAGTATAAATAAGAGTAGAGGGTATGAGAAGTTTTGTCTTGGATATTATTTTAATAGAGGTCTTCTCTGTTGTAGTTTGTCCCCTTGAAGAGGAAAGTGAACATTTCTATCATTAATCAAGGTGATCTTTCTGGTGTTATTCTGGTATTATTCTGGTATTGTTCTGGTTATATCATTATGTTTCTTCCATTTCTAGCTAAAATATTTATGTTCTGCATACTATTTTATATCTGGAATACTAAAAATACTTACCTCAAGCATGATCCTCAATATCACCAAGACACAACCTCAAATATCAAGTATACACCATAACATGTAACTAAACCATAAACCAAACCAACCAGTAATGCCTCTAATCAATGTATCATCACATTACTAAGATGCACCAAATAACATGCTATCATCACCACATGCTATCATCACCATGACATATACTATAATTACCATGCATGTACCATAACACCAAAACCATAAGCCTTAACCCTTATCTCTAATCCTGTAGCTATTATCTTAGTCTCTAAACTGACCTGTAGCTTCTTCAGACCTTCAACAACCTGGTACCAGCCTCCTATCTCAAATTTTCATGAGCTTTTCATATGTACGCGACCTTCCCTTCTATAGCCCACATATATACACACTTTCCTCCACTAAATCTTATGTACATACACTCCCTTATAGGCCTACAACTCGCATATACCTCAAAAACTAGGGTTTTGTTGTAACTCTGAGATTTCCGTCATCGACCCTTCTTTGCTACCTCAGAAAATGATGATACAACTTTACCAAAATATCACTATATCACAAGAAATATAAGTAATGAATAAGTGTGTGATTGTTCTTATGAATGACTCCTTGAGGTGTATTTATACTTGTGATAGCTAACTCCTTTCCTTAATTTAGGGATTCTAGGGTTTTCTTGTTATAACAACTTTACCCCTTTGACCAAGACTTATAACAAACTAGGGGCTTCTTTTCCACTCTTATGGACTTCCAACTTTACAAGAACATATTTCCCTAATCATGAGGAACCACATGGTGTTCCACATATCACCGGAAACGACACGATGTGTAAAATCCATCTATGATAGTCGTACTAGTAATTTCATTGTCCTTTATGTCGTTATTTCTTAATAAACTTCAGGTCCCATAACCACACTTCCAGGGCTACATGTAGACTACATCAAATGTACCCAACTAACTCATCATCAATCTCGATCATACAAATGATAACCAACTGTCCAACGATATCGTCCACATCTTTGAGGCTTTTGGACTTCTCCATTGGTTGAAATCAATCTCTAAGGATTCACATCAATCTCCAAGATCACTCTCCAAGAGTTGAGATCAATTACAACCAATTGTCCAACAACCATTTGGCTCTCACATGAGGGAGGGAACCCAAGATAGATTTATATGGGCCATTGGAATTTCATTACTCTTTCTCTCCTAGTTATTACTATCTCCTTAGTACCTTCACTCATCACCATAGTGTATTTCATCGCCTCTCATGGTTGGTGTTTGGAAGGCCCTTATCCTTCTCTTAACTCCCTTCTATTGGTGGGATTCATAACCATTTAGATGAAAAGGTCTGTAAGAGTTGTAATCTAGGTATGTTCAAGAACTTTCAGTTTATCTTTTGGATAGAGTAATTTATATTTTATAGGATAGAATATTCAATTAAGATATTGACATTGTGATTTAAACACACTTGAAAACTACTTATTGTACCACCTAAGCACATAGTATTTTAGTTTGATCACTTATTTTCTTAATTGGTTGTTCTTAAGACTTTGATTCCTTGGTAGATTAATTACACCATTGCAATGGGTATTATCACCTAAAACAATTGCACCACCTTGGAGTCATAGACTCCAAATCCTTCCTCCATTAGGAATTCCTACTCATGTTTTGTCTCCCTCTCAATAGGTTAGATTTGAACCAGTATTGCATCCTAATCCCCGATCAGGATCATCATCTTCAAATTAAAAATTCTCATCTTCCTTAGATTCAAAAATATCATCCCCTTTGAGGCCATATAGTTCAGGTGGACCTAGATTTAGTCTCCCTTTTGACTAGTTTACCTCAGTCTACTCTATTTATAAATCTAGTTCCCATGGTGGATGCAACTAATCAATCTAAAAATGAACCTCAAACTCAAACTCAAATTGATTTACCTTGTATGGTCAGGTTGAATCTCCTAGATTTAACCAAACTCATAAATGATCCTCTTAGAAATGACGTTACTTGGCCATCCATGCTGACCAAGATTACCTCTAATATCCCTAAGTTTGAGGTCCATGCTGGAGAGGAACCCTCCAATCACATCATGTTGTTTCACCTTTTTTTCTCATCAAATAGTATCATGTATGATTCAACTAGGATTAGGTTGTTCTAATGCACCATCATAGGCATGGCCACTAAATGGTACATTAATCAACCTACCAATACCCATAGAACCTTTGAGTCCATTGTCAAAATATTCTTGACCTTTTTTCAGCTACTAGTTCACCATGATGTAGGAATTGAAATCCTTACCAACTTTCATCAGACTACAACTACTCATAGCCATGAATGGAGTAGGAAATGTGGTTTGTGTAAGGCCAAAATTAATGACCAATTCCTAATGGGCTTGTTCTTCAAGTCCTTAGTTTCCCCTATATCCAAATATATGACTATGACCATGCCCAAAACTAAGGAGGAGGCCACCCAAAAATACCAACAATATGAATTGATTTATGCCCAATTAGGGTATTTTTACACCATTCTTCATAATTTTCCTTTCTCTTGCTATGGTGACATGTCTACACTGGGGGCATCCTATGTTGTTGATGATGCCATTGGGTATATTTCACAAAATAATCATTACTATTATCCCCCTAGATCTAATGTGTACAATAATACATATGGTGAAGTTAATTCTCCTTATGCTCCACCTCCTATAGGGTGTCCCCTGATGCCTTATAATTATCCTAATCCTCTACCAGATACATCTTGTTCCACATCTGAAGTAGGATCTAGTACATCTTATTAATTCCTCCTACACACCAATGCATGCATGGTCATACTTGTACTATTTATTCTTGTAGTGGGGTGGTCATGAACCCATATTATCCTTTTCCCGACCCTTTGTTAGTAGCCTAAATACATCGAAATATGATACCTCAAATCCTAGTCAATGTTGGTCAAATTAATCCACCTCCATAGGGTCATGTGTATGCTTAGAAGAATGATCCTAACCCCCCAAACAAAAATACGAATAATAATTAAAAAAAATAAGAATAAAGGGAAAGGAAAACAAAATGACCAAAACCATAATCAAGGGAATCAAGGTAACCAAAATCACACATACAATAATATTGGAGGTAATCAAAATGTTTCAAAATAGATTCAAGATTTTTATTCCCAGCCAAAACAAGGGAAGAATCCTCATCTTTGTGTTAATCATACTTTCACTCTTTATGGCATTTACGACCATTCTACTTACCAATGTCCACTTGCACGTAAGTTGCTTCATTTGAAGGAGTCAATTGATAAAGCCATAGCAACACCAAATCAGTCAATTACTCAACCCAACCTACCTTCATCATCGCAACCAAAATTTTTATAACCCTTTTCCCACACAAGGATTTATACCCACTCCAAATCCCATCCCTTCTAGTCAACCCATAAACCCCAACCCTTAGGGAGATGTTACCTTCCAAATATTATACATGGATTTGACGTATATTAACCTTTCAACATAGAACCACTAATATGGCATGTCCCTTGAAGTGTTTCCTAATGAATCTGGTGACCCTTCAGCTGTTAATAATGGAAATTTGTAGACTCTCCGAACTACTTTCAATCTTCTCCCCAGGGTTCCAAAGGTTCCTTACATCGCACTGACCATAAGCCACATCCACAAGTTTCCCATAATTACAACATAGTTGAGGATCTAGCTCAGTCCCCCATGTCTATCTCATCTTTAGAAGTTCTCCAAACTTGCCCTATAGAATGGAAATATTTATTATATGCATTAGGTGTCGTCTATCCTTTGGATGATATGATGATAGGAACATTTCGTATAACGAACTATAATTCCTTCAAGGTGTTGAGAAAGGAGTAGAAAATGGTGTGTATGAATGAATCTTTATGGAAATAATCTTTCATCTAGAAGTTATAATTGTGAAGAATTTCGGCTCAATAGAATTTTCAATTTTTTCATTAGGAGAAGCAAGCTACAATGTTAAAAAAAAACATATCAGAGAATGCATGGTCTAAAGAATCATCTTCGAGAAGAAGAAGTAGGGACTAGGGCCGGTGATAAATTAAAATAAGAATGTCACTTGTTGGGGAAATCAATGCCTCTTTAAACTCTAAGAGCTAAATCTCAACCACAAGCATTAAAGACTGGATCAACTACTTAATGACTGGTGATTTGTAGGTTGATTGAAGGAGTGGTTGATAAAGGAAATTATGAGCTAATTTGCAAGGTCCAATCAACATGGATCAAGGAGTCTATTTCACAAGTTTCATTTAGTGAGTAGGCTATAATATTTGGATTAGAGGAAAACAAACATATCTAGTAATTGAGAAGCAAAGGGAAAGACAACAACAAGATCTATAGTAATTGTCTTTTTGTTTGTTCAGTGAAGTTTCACAATGAAGTCATGTATTAACTTTTATGTAATTTTTTTATAATTTTTGTTCAATTGTGTTGTCTTGACTCTCACTGGTATAGTCATCATCCTTATTCTCTAAGCTTACACTATTCATCTTATGGTGAGGAGTCCCTATGATCTTAGCAAGAAACTAGAAATTGTCAAGGATTTTTGTTGTAATTTAGGTTTGTCTGTCATCACTGACAAAATCAAGGTTATCATAATTAAATCTAAAAATATGGAAAGCTTATTATGGATTTGAAAACAATTGCAAATCACCAAACCTTTGGCTATGGGATAAGAAGAAACTCCTTGTTGAAACTCTAGTCACTCATGTTATCTTATGATTGTGAAGTTTGGGGCTATAATATCTCTAGAGAATCTTGGATAAAGATATAACAAATCCAAAAGTGTTTTATAATTTATTATCTCAAAAGTAAGGGAAATACACCCTATCCTTTCCTCCTCATAGAATCAAGTCTTTTCCCCATTGAAATTATTGCTATGACTAGGTACTCAATGTACAAGAACAAGATAAACAGAATGGAAGACAAGAGGCTTCCTAAGTTGCTTCAAACTACAGTCAAAACCACATGCCGCTTAGGCGAGGATGGCATAAAGATGCCAAGTCTTGTATAAACCATTAGGGAATAAAGAAAGAGGTCACTTTACATAATAATGATAATATTAAAATTATTATTACATCTAATTTTAAGGATAAATGGTGGAGTAATAAAGAATTAAGGATCAAAGAAAATTAAGATATTATAAGGAGGTGAGCAACCCTAATCTAGATTATAAAAAATATCTCTTTATTTTAACTTAGTGTAAAGAAGAAAATCATCATTGCTAAAATAAGAACAAGCTCTCACAAGCTCCATAGTGAAACATGGCATTGGACACTTAGAGGGTCAAAAGAATTTGTCATCTTTGTGACACTTAGAGGGTCAAAAATGAAAATCACTTTCTCTTAGAGTGTACTCCATACACCCACATTAAGTCACAATTTCAAAATATGTGTTACAATACCAACCTTCCTAACCTTCTAACTCATCAAAACTATCGTGATTTAGGAATGCTTCTCTTAAAACTTTTCGAGTATAGAAATAAAATTTTAAAACAAACCAAGTAATTCTTAAGATCTGATAAATAAAATTTGATCTTAGTGATTATTCACCATCATCATCATCCTCTTGAAAACTTTATCTCCACCTAAATACTTGAGAATATAAATTATTTTTATAATTTTTTTTCTTAAAATATATCAAAACTTTTATCAAAATGAAAAAACGGAATTGTAATTAAATGCTTAAAAATGTAATTCGTTTACTTTTCAAAAATGTGACGAGAAAAATAAAAATAAAAATTATCCAATAGACTCCCATAAAAATATTAATCTAAATATGAGACTCACTCAATATCTTACAATCTTACACAATACCTATTCAATATATAGTATAAGGTTAGAGGATTTACACCTAATCATCAAGTTTCTCTTATATGGTTACACTAATGGAAATAGATTATTATTATTATTATTATTATTTAAATAAGTACAAGATTATTTAGTTATATACATGGTAAAATTTATATTCAAACTAGAAATTTAGTTAGGTTAAGCATTCAATGTTTCAGATAACCCAAATTTGGTTAAGACAATAGTCATCGCCAAAATATAGTTAGGTAAATCTCACTCAATTTTTTCAGATAACCCAAATTTGGATAAGATAGTAGTCATCACCAAAATACTTATGGTCAGGTTGTAATCAAATGATTCAAAATATAAGTCGGTTCCTTTCTAAAGATGAGACAAGATAAAAGTTTTTTCATGGCCACACTAATGCAAATGGCTCATTTGATTTTAGGTAGAGGATTATCTATTCATATGCACCATAAAATTTATATTCAAACTAGAAATTTGTCCAGGAAAACCTTTGGGAATTTCTCATATAGTAGTCATCCAAACTTGGCCAAGATAGTAGTCATTAATCAAATGCATGTTTTTATGTTGTAATCAAATGTTTGAAAATACAATTCATTTCATTTCCAAAGATGTCACGAGATAAACAGTTTCCTGGTCACACTAATATAAATAGGTTAGTTGATGTTTTTATTAAGTATAGGATTAGTTATTCATATGCATAGTAAAATTTACATTTAAACTAGAAATTTGACTAGGTAAACCTTGGTCAATTTATCATATAGTAGTCATCCAAACTTGAAAGCTTGAGCATAACCATAATTAAAAAATGAGAGACTCTATGTGTGTCCCAAGAAAAATAACCTTCATAGTTTCACGATTTGCTAATCCCTGACTTATAACATTTAGACAGTAATAGATATGGTTGGCCCCTTGCTTCCATAACTTAAGCTAACAGAGCTTCAAGTAGAAAAAAAAAAAAAGGATCTCAAAGAGAGATATGAACTAGAAAAAGCATTTTGTTTTCATCCTCTTTGACAAGGAAAGTGGGGTACTTGCTTTTGGCTCCTACCTTGGTCTCTAGTTTTCATTTGAAACAATTATATTTTCTTGGGAACCTAGTTTCTCATTGTCTTTGTAGAAGACCCAAACCTTTATACAGGATTTTTCCACACATAGTTCTTAAATCCACACTATAATTACTATAATTTTCATTTTTCCCCATAATCCTAGCTTATAAAAATATCTTTGATACCCTAATTATGCACCCTAGTCACCCTACCAAGTATAATTCTCTAGAACTATAGCTTTGATACCTACATTTTAACTTAGTATGCATGCTTAGATGCAATATTCCATGTAATGCACTCATAACACACACACAAGAAGCTAAATTAAACATGAATTCACATGCAAGAACACATAAAAACCATAACAACATTTACAGACAAGGTAAACACAACACTAGAGCATATAAAACTAAAAAACATAACACTTACATTTTGTAAAAGCACCAACTAGTTATAGAACTCAAACTTTCCACCCAGCCATAGACTTTGTTCCTTGAGTTCTCTTAGCAGCAAGTCACCCCCAAGCTTGGGTTACGACTCCACTAGGGTAAAGTCTCCCTAAAGGCCAACTATGTTCTGACAGTCAATACTAGTATAAAACTAGTTGAAGGTACCAAACTCTTGTAGCAATTCCAACCAACAAGCATTGGACCCCCTTCTCTACTTTGCAGTCCCTTAGGTTGTCCCCCTTCCCTTCTAGGGATCCAACATAGCTCAGATAATAATTCTTTGAGTTGTAGCTCCAATAACTCTAGTTGCACTAATGGAGTCTCCAGGTACCCTTCAAGCCTCACATAGTGAGCAACCCACCCACACAATTCTCAATCCAAGGCTCAAAGTTTCCCCAACGAAACCCAATGAGAATTTTCCACCATCATCAAGCATAATTCACCTAAAATTATTAAGGTTTCTAGCCACCTATGCTTCCACATGTTCCACACAACTCAAATTAGAAATAATGGGCTAGAATCATGGTGGAATGGTTCAAAATGAACATAGAATGACACATTTTCCATTATGTCCCAAATTTAAGTATGCATGCCTCTTTTCCAACACGTGGCACTCAAGGATATACTTTCCCACGACTTGGGAACTTGTCCCCATGCACTAGGACTTAGTATATATCATGAGGTTGTGACTTAGGCTAGAAATACGTTAATATATTTTTGGCTTAGCCCCCTTCCTAAGCCTCTTATCCCTCTCACCTTTCCCTCTCATGGAGTCCTATCCCCCCATAATATGATTTCTTATGGTTTGCATCCATGACGTATTTTATTAATATATCAGAGTGTGATTACAATTTATAATGCTAGGATCGCCTTCCTTTTAGAACATAGGCTCTCCGACCTTTCATCATTACAGGATCTCTGGCCCAAAAATACACTAGCTCACCAGCCTACATATCATATGTACACATACACATTACAACTTAGGGATCAATTTGGGGTATCACATTTCCCTTCCACTTATTTTTGCAATGTCCTTAGTGCATGTATATACAATGTTCATTGTTGTAAAGTCTAATGAGTGTAAAATATCTTCTAACAAAAATCCTAATTCATTTTTAGTCGGAGTTGCAAAGTTAGATGATAGTGTTACCATATTTATGCCATTCCTACTCTTCTTCATTGTAGAAATGGATTAGTTTTTGAATACTTGTTTGATGTATTCCTACTCCAACTAGACAATGTCTCCATTTGCAAGGAGATTCAAGGTCTCCATGAGTTCCTCTCTTACCCCTCTAAACAAGACAAGTTTGAGTAAGTTATCATCCAATGTGCAACTATGAGCTCTTTTTTAACTAAGTTTGAACCTTTCCTCATAGTCCTCCAAATATTCATTATCTCCTTTGATCATCATGAAGATCTCATCTCTTATATCCCTAGCCTTGTAGTAGTCCCTATACTTTTCCATGAAGGTGTTCTTCATTTGCTACCAAATTATGATTTGTTCCCTTCTAAGATGATGAACCATCTCAAGGTTGATTCATTCAATTTAGAGGGAAAGAGATTGAGCTTTTGATCATCACATGCATAATCATAAGTCCTACAAACAACTTAAAACTCAAAAAGGAAGGTGGTAGAGTCTTGTGAAGTAAGGTCATGGAAGTGAGGAAGAGAAGAATTATTGATATTCTTCATTTGTTTCTCCATTGGTTTCCCTTATGGGGAACTCAAATGTTGTATATTATTGGTCTCCATCCTCAGCCATGGTATGGTGATATGGGCATTCTTCTCCTTCTTTTGAGAAATTTTGCAAAAATCCATGCTCCCCCTTGGGGTAACTCTCCAAATGCTTCGATGATCTAATGGATGTTTGTCTCACAATCTACTTTTTGTGTTTATTGATTGGTGGTACATATTTCAACAGTGTGAGTTCTTGATAAAAAAAAATCCAAATATATCTCTAGGTATATACATGCAATCTAATGAGTTTTTGTTTTCTTCTTCTTTTCTCTTTTTTAGAAATGATGTGATATATGTAGTCTTTATCACCTCCTTGGAAAAAATGGTGCCAAAAGGTGATGGCCTAAAGAATTGAAACAAGAACCTTGAACTCATCAGATTAACTTTAAATTGTCAACCCAAGAACTTGCTACTTTGATGAGGTGGTATGCACTATGTATGCAAACTACATCAGGGTGACTATATACTTAGAAAGGAAACATGTTAATTCTAGGAATGTAATAACTACTTAAAAAAAATAAGGGATGCCCAATATTGGCCTCTTTACTTATGTTTCCTTACTCTCCATTTCTAATGGATCTGTAATTAGTCTACCCTAAGTCAAGGGCACCAAGAGTAGGGGGTGTGGAGAGAATTTCCACTTTATTAGAGAGGAAGGATATAGAAATAATAACAGTACCCAATCAAACAATGTTGTCAAGGAAGGATCACCTTAGAGTCATAGGATGAGATGAGATAGTACTTGAGAAAGGGAGTAGAATCATGAAATGTAAAGAACATAAATTAAATTAAAGTTAGAAATAAGGTGTTGTAAAATAACTATGTTGTTGGAAAGCCAAAATTGAAAGGGTTGCAAAACATAATTAAAATCACCTACTAATGAAGTGACATAAAGTGACTAACTCTACTTAAATTGACATTTTGTAAAGATGAAATTAAATTACTGAAAAATAGAGTTAAAATCACTTACTGATAAATGATATAAAATAACTAACCCTACTTGAAATGATATGCTAGAAACTACTATTGGAAACTAAGATTACTTGCACGAAATTGTACATAATAGAAATAGTGACAATATTAACTAAATATAACTATAAAAAGGAAAGATAAAACCATATAGAGGTCCCTTGCATATATTTGAGTAGGCCCTACTCAATGCTTCTAGAGGGAACCTAGATAAAACATTAAGAGCAAGAAATATGAAAACACACTTTCTACATTAAGATATTAATTCATAAAAAAAAATTGTCCTTGATAAATTTGAATGCACTAGCTCCAAATAGAGCTCTCAATGTTTAGAACAACAAGACTAATGTAAGTCTAACCCTTATCTTCTATTTATACAAAAATAAATAATCAGTCATCCCTTCAATAAGTTCTTAATTAAAGAGCTCTTGTCTTCAGTATCCCTATAATTAGGTACCCTTGTTTTAAGGGTCAAATCCCCTTTTAAATTGATATTACTCAATTATAGATTCAACTTGAGATATTTATTCATTGGTTGTCTTGAGCTATTGGATACCTAGTATGTTTTGGAGATTAAAGTGGGGACATGATCACCCTTTTATCTCAAGTGTAGGTTGATGGATACCTCTCTTTAAATTAAACCTACTTGAGAAATGTGTTAGTGTACTTTTAGAAATGCATAAATTTATCGTAATCACAAATATACTAACATATATCACATAAATTAATCATTCAACTATATCATAATAACAAAATTCACAAATCCCAAGATATTTTTATTAGTCATAATCAAAATAGGTATTTAGTATACAAGGAAGGCAACATAATCCCCAAAAATGGGCCTCAAAGTACATCAATTGGGAGGCCCATCATCAACCCCTAGTTGAAGATCTTTCACATCCCTAGGAGATCTAAAAATTTCTACATGTAGCTCGTACTACTCTTATTTTGCCTCATTCCTACTACTTTTTGCATGCTTGTATGAGATCATAAGATAAAAATTGGATAATGGTACCATTGCCATGATACCCTGCATCCTTTTCCACTTTTTTCGATTCCTCCTTTTCTTCATCTAGTTATTATGTAGGTGTAGGATGTAATAGGAGAGAGGGGTTGAATCTAATCCCAATCCATTTGATCTTGATTCTTGTTAAGGACTCCCTGCATAGTTGGGACTTAAACTGTTAGAGCATAATCCTAACTTCCTTTGGTGTATTACTTGTCTTAGGCACCTAGACCTTGGTTAATGCATCCCAATGCATTTTTCCCCACTTGATTTGACTTTCTAGAGAGGGTAGGAGACACTTTCCTTGTTTTAGGGAGTTTTCCTTAAATTTAGGGATATTAACGAGTTAATATTGAGCTCTTTAATTATAACTCCACTTAGTGACTCATTTCCAATCTCCATGCATAGTATAAACACCTAAAGGAAGGAGAACACACTTCCTCCTTAAATCAAGGAAATTGTCCCTTGATTTTAGGGATTTACCCCCTTTCTCTAGTAAGCTTTGCATGTTTATCTAATCAGTTAGTAAAATTGCACTTTTCAGCCTATCATACACATGTTAGGTGTGGGTTATCTATTTTATAGGTTTAGTCATGTGCTTTAGTCATTTTTACACTGCTTTTAGCAACAATTGTTATTATTAGTGACAAGATCAATTCCTCTCTACATATTGGATTGATCTCATTGTAATTTTGAACATATTGTGAATACATTCATTCTCGTGGATTAAATTCTTCTCTATCTCTCTCTTCTTTGTTTATTTTCAAATTCATTGGATTAGTATTATTTTTCTCATCAAATTCTAGATCTCTCGGGTCTCGGAATTTTACATGGTATCAGAGCCTCAGGGAATCTGAGGGAGAGGTATACTAGTTTTATTTTTAGGTGAAATATCATCAAAGGAGGCAGAAAAAATCAATGATAAACAAATTCATCCCAAGCATGTTGTACTAACTCCATTCAACTACTTTAAATGGAAATCCAAGATCACCCTTTCTCTCTAAAGAAAAGGTCTCTACCGGATAACAATGGGTACGGAAGTTGAGCCAACGAATGATGTGGAGAAGGCAAAGTATTTCAGTCAAATGGATGAATCCTTTGGGCTGATATGTCTCTCCATATCAAGAGAATTTATGTTCCATGTCAACGCTGCATCATCCCCCAACGGGATCTGGACCAAGTTGGAAGAGTTGTTCGGTAAACATGATGAACTTCGAACCTACAGTTTGGATAAGGAGCTCATAGGTTTGAATCCATCAAATTTTGATTCTTTGCAAGATTATTTTACAAAATTTAAATATATTTTAGTTAATATTGAAGATTTAAAATAAGTGAAAAAAGATGAGCAACTCATCCATTCCATTCTCTCAAAACTAGGTCCCAATTATTCAGTTTTTGTTTCCTCATTTCATGCTTCAAAATTAACAACTTTGAAGTGGAAAATGTCCTCTTTAGATGATTTTATTGAAGCACTAACTCAAGATCAGGAAAAATTATTTTCCATGATCTCCATAAAGGGTTCTAGATATCATTCTCTTGCAGAAAACGAAGCAAGGAAACCGAATTTCAAAGATCGGAAAAAGGGGAAAGGAAAAAACCCTGAGGCTAGAAAGGAAAAGTTCTCGAAACCAGCGGACGAATCTTCTTCAAATCACAAAGGGAAGAAGAAAAAGGAAAGATATAAATTCATATATTGTCAAAATTTTTATCATCCTAAATATTCTTGTATGAGGAAAACTATATATGATATGGTGAACATGCTACAACAAAACAATCTCATGGTCCCGACAAATGCAAGGAAGAAGGATGAAGAAAAACCGACTGAAGGAAGAGGAAAATCTTGTGATGGTCATGCTTTGATGGCTGTCACATACTCCCCATCCAAGTGGATCCTTGATTCAGGTGCTTTGAATCATATGGATGCAAATAAATAATCATTCTCTTCCATCGAAGAGTGCACATGATCTTCTATTCTCATGGGTGATGACACGTCGATTGAGGTATGTGGTAAAGGCATAGTTTCTTTGGAAGGGGGATATTTTGATAATGTGTTTCATGTCCCCTTTTTTTCCATGAAAATTATTTCCATACATCAAATCAAACAGTCAGGTTCCGGAAAAAAGGGTCGAATTCTATCCGGATTCAGTGGAGATTTTGGACTCAAAAACAGGGTCCTGAGTAGCTCACGGTGTTGCAGATCATCACTCTCGGTTGTATTCCTTCTCTCATTTCATTCCAAAATATGTATGTACAACATTTGTGAATCATACTAATGAAGAGATCAAGTTATGGCATGAGATATTTGGGCATATTAATTACTGTTACTTTCATCAACTAAGCAAAGAAGACATGGTAACCGGTTTTCCTCAAATCAAATTTTCCAATGGGATCAGTCAAGGATGCATTCTTGGTAAGCATCCTGAGAAACAATTTGACAAAGGACAAGCATGGAGGGAATCATAACCTCTTAATATGATTCATATTAATGTCATGGGGCCCTTCCCCAAGCCCTCAATCAGAAAATATCGGTATGTACTCAATTTTATCGACGACTACTCTTGCTTCACATTGGTGTATTTTTTGACATTGAAATCTCAAGTTTTTCAATATTTTAAAGAATTTAAAGCACTCATTGAGAATCAGTCTGAGGGAAGGATTAAGATAATTTGTAGTGATAATGGAGGTGAGTATGTTAAAAAATATATGCAGAAACTTTGTTATGAAGTGGGCATCAAAATCCAACATACAGTGCCTTACACACTGCAGCAGAACGGTGTTGCCGAGAGAAAGAACCAGATAGTGAAAGAGATGGAAAATTGCATGCTACAATCGAAATAATTGGATCCCAATCTATGGAATGAATCAATAAATTGTGAATCATACATTCATAACCATGTTCCTCACAAATCACTGAAGGGAATCACTCCTTTCGAAGCTTGGTGCGGTAAGAAACCAAAAGTATCTCATTTCAGAATTTTGGTTTGTCGTGCATGGGCCCATATTCCATCTGATAAACGAAGGGCACTAGAGCCTCAAAGTGTTGAATGCATATTTATTAGATACCTTGAAGGTTTCAAATTTTATATTCTACTACAAACTTCTACTAATTCACTTTTCATTGAGCGAAGTGTGAATTTCGAAGAGGGTCCACTACATGCAGTTTCAGATCAGCCTGTCGGGGAAGTTTTGGATGAAACAGTTGAAGAGGGTTTTGATGCTCATTCAAGAAATTCATATAATGATGATGAGAAGGTATTTGTATCAAATTAATAGGTTTGTGATCAGTTCATGGCTTCTCCATATCCCCTACCAGTCTGGTCCAAAAATACTTTGCATGATGTCGGTGAACTAGTCGGCAATCCGACGAATCCGAGGGCTAGATCACAGTTTTTCGAGGCCCCCACTGCCTTGGATGCCACATAAAATTTTCTTCCCATACATTTATATATGTCACTAGCAGAAGATCCACATTCATATACATAGGCCATGGGAAACCCCTTCTGGGAAGCTGCTATGGATGAGGAGTATAGTGCTCTCATGGAGAACCAAACCTGGGATTTGGTTCCACTTCCGAAAGGAAGAAATATTTTTTGATGCAGATGGATATTTCAGACAAATATGGATGCAAATGGTGATATCAGTAAGTATAAAGCTCATATTTTTTCTAAATTTTACTCTCAAGTACATGGAATTGATTATGTCGAGACTTTTGAACCAGTTGCAAAAATGGACTCCATCGGGCTAGTTTTGGCCATTTCAGCTTCTCGACACTGGGAAGTCCACCACATGGATGTGAAGAGTGATTTTCTTCATGGATATATGAAGGAGGAGATATATATGGATCATACACAGGGGTATGTGCATGACTCTTCTCTTGTATGCAGGTTAAAGAAATCATTATATGGGCTCAAACAGGCTCCTCGAGCTTGGTATGCAAAAATGGATTCTTTTCTTTTTTCTCAGGGATTTCATAGATGTAAATCAGATATGAATGTTTATATTCTTCACCATGATGAATCCATTTTTCTGATTTTTCTATACGTAGATGACTTACTGATCATAGGGAGTGATTTATCAGAGATTGCATGGGTTAAGACTGCCTTGCATGATATATTTTCCATGAGTGATATGGGTTTGTTGCATTATTTTCTTGGTCTTGAGGTATCACAGACTACTTCAAGAATCGAGATGGCACAAACAAAATATGCAATGGATATACTTGACAGGTTTCATATGACAGAGTGTAAGCCAGTTGATTCACCTTTTCTTTCCGGGGTCAGATTGGAGGATGGAGTGACTACTCCTTTGGTAGATAGTACACTCTATCAGTAATTGGTAGGGATCTTATTGTACCTCACACATACCCATCCCAATCTCTCTTATGCAGTGAGTGTTGTTTCTAGGTATATGCAAGAGCCCCATGAGCTTCATTGGAAATATTCTAAGAGAATCCTTCGGTATGTAAAAGGCACTCCTAGTTTTGGTATTTATTATGCAGTTGATTGTCCTCTATCTTTGGTCGGGTACACAAATTTAGATTGGGTTGGTGATGGTACAAACTACAAGTCCACCTCAGGGTATGTATTCAGCTTTGGTTCCGGTCCACTTTATGGTCAAGCGAGAATCAGGAAGCTATTTCTTTATCCATAGCAGAGGAAAACTACAGAGGGGCATTGAATGTTGCCACATAGTGTATTTGGTTTCAGGGTTTAATTTCTAAGTTTGGGATTCAATATCAGATATCGACTGTCATATTTTGTGACAACTAGGGTACCATTCAGATATCCATTGATCCAGTTCAGAGATAGAGAACCAAGCATATTGAGATACACATGCATTACATCCGGGGGTTGATTCATGATCGAGTGATTTTACTGCAGTATTGCCCTACTAAGAAACAAGTTGCAGACATCTTCACCAAATCCTTCACTGAGAATAAATTCTCTACTTGCGAGATATTTTGGTTGTGGTAGAGACAGCTAGGTAGAATCTCACATTTTACATAGCATTTTTTTATGTCCTCTTTTTTTTTT
>JZKD02S0898319.1:145703-158087 GCA_000966675.3 Picea glauca
GTATTGAGTACCTAAAATGGCCTAGTAGTCGAGAGTCACATTTTCTTATTATGTCACTACAGTTAGGCTTAAGGGGGGGTGTTAGATAATAATCCTAACTTCCCTTGGTGTATTACTTGTCTTAGGAACCTAGACCTTAGTTAATGCATCCCAATGCATTTTTCCTCACTTGATTTGACTTTCTAGAGAGGGTAGGAGACAATTTCCTTGTTTTTAGGGAATTTTCCTTAAATTTAGGGATATTAATGAGTTAATATTGAGTTATTTAATTAGAAATCCACTTAGTGACTCCTTTCCAACCTCCATGCATAGTTTAAACACCTAAAGGAAGGAGAGCGTACTTCCTCCTTAAATCAAAGAAATTGTCCCTTGATTTTAGGGATTTACCCTCTTTCTTTAGTAAACATTGTATGTTTAGCTAATCAATTAGTAAACTCACACTTTTTAGCCTATCATACTCATGTTACCTCCTTAAATCAAGGAAATTGTCCCTTGATTTTAGGGATTTACCCTTTTTCTTTAGTAAACTTTGTATGTTTAGCTAATCAGTTAGTAAACTCACACTTTTCAGCCTATCATACTCATGTTAGGTGTGGGTTATCTATTTCAGAGGTTTAGGCATGTGCTTTAGCGATTTTTACATTGCTTTTAGTGGCAATTGCTATTATTAGTGACAAGATCAATTCCTCTCTACATATTGGATTGATCTCATTGTAATTTTGAACATATTGTGAATACATTCATTCTTGTGGAGTAAATTCTTCTCTATCTCTCTCTTCTTTGTTTCTTTGCAAATTCATTGGATTAGTATTATTTTTCTCATCGAATTCTAGATCTCTCGAGTCTCAGAATTTTACGTAAACATGGTAACTTGCAAGTTGTTAATGGAATGAGTTTCAATCCTTTTAAGGTCACGAGGAAGGTCATTCCATGTTCTTTTGATTTCTATTTATTCCCATTCCATAGAGATTTTGATGGTGTCCTCAAAATGGGTAATTTCTCCTCTTTGCTTTTCTTCCAAAATATGGATGAGCTCTAAGTTAGAGGTTAAGGCCACATGAAAGGTAATAAGTTTTTTAGGTCTGATGGCCTTTTCCCTCATCAACAATTGTTTGTTAACTTCCTCTTATATGTACTTATACACTATAATTTCACACATATCCGTGTGATACATCCAAAAGAACAAGTCTCTTAACTATATTTCCCCTACATAAGGATTGGATGACCATTTGTAGGGGTAAGGTATTGCAAGTTTATGTAGAAACAATTCACCAATTTTTTCCCTTTCTTCCACATTACTTTCTTGGAAAGTGTCTATGAAATCCCTAGGGGTATACACCCTAAAAGGAAATTATTTGAAAAACCTGCCAATCTGGAATTTGTGCCACTATTATTTGAGGAAGAGGGTATAAGCCCTGACTATCTACTTGCATTTAAGTATGTCCTCTAATAAATCTTCCATCTTGGATATGGAGACTTCCATGATATCCACTTTTTCACTTTGGCTATCTAATTATTTCTAATTTTATCCCTCTCTTCCTTCAGGGATTCGTTCTCAAGTTCCAACTGCCTCCTTTTGTCCATATTATACATTTTCATGATTTAAATTTTTTCATGTAGATTGGAAAGTTGTTCCTCCAAGTCAAGTATAATACTTTTCCCTCCAATATATTGTATTGTGTTTCTCCTAGTTTCTCCTAAATATTTCCATTTGAGGGTCTCAACCCTTGCTACTTCTATCTCACTTAAAGTAGCATGCATGCTTGATTCATCTATATTTGAAATTTATTTATTTTCTTCTTGTGACTCTATTGGATATTTAGTGGGGATAGGAAATTCCTTTGTTTCCACTATTGTGGTAGAAAGGAGGAAACTAGCTTGGGAGTTATTTCAGACTTAGTCCTATCCATCCTCAATATTTTCCCACCTCTCCCTATAGATTGAAATCTTTCTCTAATACTTAAAGGACTATTTTTAGGTGTCCCGATTTTTATTAGTGTTGTTGCTATCTCTAATTTATCTTCATCTTCTTCTTTCACCCTCTTATGTGATTTTCTTCTCCTAGATGCATCTACTTTTCCATATTTCTTCTTTCTCCCAAGGTTTCTCTTAGGGATGGTGTTATAACAAGATTTGTCTCACCCCATGCAATATTTCACACAAGGCCCTTTTCCATTTCCCTATGCAGACTTGAAGTCCCTTTTGCAAATCCCAGAGCTAAAAATACAATGTTTCCACATATATTCACATTTCTTACTATACATCATGTGTATATGCAGGTTGCACCACTACAGCCCGTGTACATCGGGAAATGTGCCCAAAATTGAAAAATGGTGTCGGGTTTCCATGTCACATCATGAGATCAATGATCCTTGGCCTTCCATATATTGCAAATGTTCTGACTCGGCCCTTCAGTTCCACTTGAAGTCTATAAATGGGCCAAATCCGAGTTATGGAAAAGAGGAGAAAGAATTCAACTTTGAGACCAAAGTTACTTTGGAGGAATTATTCACTTCACATTGAGTCTGCATCCATTTGTCCTTTAAGTCTAAACACATTGTTCAACCCCTAAGATCTTCCCTTATTGATTGAGAACTTTATTGTCTCTCTTATATGAGCTTGCCTTTGGTGGAGGATTGAAGTGGTGGAGGCCCAGCTAGAAGGAGCTTAATTTCTTGGTTTTGAACCATGCTGACACGGAAGTTTGTAACTTATTCACTTATGTTGATTATATCTTAATAGAAATACTCTTTTATTGTCCAATTAACATCTTGCAAATATTTGAATTATTATTCCATGGGTGTATTTGTTATGAATGTTGATGGATTATGCTATTAAATGTGATAACATCATATATTATCACCATATGCTTGCGTTGTTTGGTTGTTTAGGACTAGTTGCAGGTATATTTGTTTGGGTCAAGCGCTCAACGATGGACTTCATTGAACGTCTGGACAAGGTAGGCCTTTTATATTGTCTTGTTAGAATATTTTTTTATATAGCATACTTGAGAGTAGAGTCTATTTCTACAGTCATTTCCATCTGTTGTGGTTTACCCCTATCCATAGAGATATTTTCCTTGTAATAGAATTGGTGACCCATACCTAGAGGACTCTCAGCCGGGTCTGATTTAAGCTCTTTTCCGACTCGTTTTCAAAAAGCAAAAATATTTCCGAGTGAACTTGTCTCTTTCACACTCATAAATTGGATTTGAAAGGATGTCTATTTGGTACAAGTTTATCCCTTTTTCACACCAAGTAGACTAAGATTATGAAAAAGGACATTTTTGGCGTTAAGTTGTGATTGCATCTCATGCCCTTTCTTGCAGTATTGAGCCTATTGTCAGTTCTCGCTTTGCGTTATAAACTGTTTGTCTCAACACTTTTGCATACTCGACCAAGAAGAGCCTCATTTATATCCTTTGCAACTTGACACCCTATACCCAGGAGGGAACATTCCCTTGAGTGTCCATCTCCCGCATGCACCTCCTTGCATTGAGCATAGGTATGTTCCACTGCTGGAACTAGTTTTTCTTACTTGCGACACTCATTTCCTCATCTGTATCATAGCATTCATTTGAATATGAAAAAAAAAAAAAATACGGGCAAGAAGGGAGTATTATCTTATATTGGCATCAGCTGTGTCGCCTTTGAACAAAGGGAAAAATTGTTTAGTCCACTTGTCATCATAATTTTGGGTTTAGCATGGCCTTAGGAAGCTGAGCTCATTACAGAGAGTTAACTCCCCCGACTGGTTACTCTTCCAGTCCCTATGGAGAGTTTGATTAATGCCACCTCCATATCATAGTTTCATCATTGAGTCTATGCTGCCAAAGTCTTCCATATGTCTCATTCTCTTGTTCAAAGGATGTCTATCAACATGTGTCAAACATTCTTCATAAATCTTGACTTTGCATGTTGGCCATACCGTCAATTTGTCTCAGAATCACATGAATTTGTAGTCCTATTATGCACCCTGGTCCTACTTTCCTCATTGGTAGGTAACCTTGAACCCAACAGTCAACATTTCATCATTGGTTGTTGACTGGGTGGTTTCCCTTGTGTTCGGCGAAAAGACATCTATTCACACATTGGGATTTGTGCAGTGTCTTGGATGCCATTAGCCTTATTGGTGGTTTCCTTGCCTTTGTCAAAAAATTTCCTCATTGGCTGCTATTCAAAGGGTCTTTTTCATGTATCACTTGCACTTGGCACACATGAAAGACACATAGGGTCGTTGGTTCGTGAACATTTTCTTTGTATGATTTCCTCCAAATAATCAAGCTCTTGCTTTGTACCTCGTGTTGAATGATGAGAGATGCCTTAATGCTCTCCTTTCAGTGGGTTTATTTCCATTGAATTCATCTCATCTATTCTTGAAATGAGACCTAGATTCCTATGAGTACCTAGAGGCTTTCAGTTATTAGTGGCAGGTTCTCTCGCCATCGATAGTTGGGAATACATCAATGTCTCATAATCGATGGATTCTTCAAGTGTTCAATGACCCGACTCCTTTATTCACACTTGTAAGAATGTACTCGGTGCCTTGATACCTACTTTCATCATTGGTAGGTTGCCTCACGTTTGTTAATGGTATACCTCAATGATCGCTAATCAAACGAAGTCTCATTGTGTTCGACCTCAACTTCTTTATTCACACGATGTAGACTTGCACCTTTGGCAGATTATGTAAAAGACTTGAAGACATCAGTATGTAGCCGCAACTTTCCTGAGTTGTTGCTACCTTTTCATTGGACCAGTACCTATATGACTTTAGTGATCATGGGAGATCAAATTGTACTCCATTGTATACATATATCTTCAGATTGATTTTGAGACTAGTTTTACTAGGCCTTGTTCGTGACTATGATAGCCTTTGGCATGTAACCACATTTGTATTTTCCTATTCATGGCCATGGACAGTTGTTTGGTATATTTTCACATGGATCTGCAGTGTAATTCAAATTGGTAGCCATGTATGCAAAGTCAGTAAAGATTGTAATGAGAAACTAGTTCTTCCAGCTGGATCCCCATTACTCCACTTCTGGGTTTTTATAATGTATTTTGGCCATCGCAGATACTCCTCTGACCTCACACATTAGGGGGCATCTGTTATAGCAATATTTTTCTCACCACATGCAATCTTGCACAAAAGGCCTTTTTCCATTTCCCTATGCAGACTTGAAGTCCCCTTTTGCAAATCCCAGAGATAAAAATACAATTTTTCTACATATACACACCTTTCCTACTATACAACATGCATATACGCAAGTTGCACCACTACATCCCGTGTACATCGAGAAATGTGCCCAAAATTGAAAAATGGTGTCAGGTTTCCATGTCACATCACGAGATCAATGATCCTTGGCCTTCCATATACTGGAAACGTTATGACTCAGCCCTTCAGTTCCACTTGAAGGCTATAAATGGGCCAAATCTGAGATATGGAAAACAGGAGAAATAATTCAACTTTGAGAGAAAAGTTACTCTAGAGGAATTATTCACTTCACATTGAGTCTGCATCCCTTTGTCCTTTAATTCTGAAGACATTGTTCAACCCCCAAGCTCTTCCCTTATTGAATGAGAACTTCATTGTCTCTCTTATATGAGTTTGCCTTTGGTGGAGGATTGAAGTGGTGGAGGCTCAGCTGGAAGGAGCTTATTTTCTTGGTTTCAAACCATGCCGACACGGAAGTTTGTAACTTATTCACTTCTGTTGATTATATCTTAATAGAAATAATATTTTCTCGTCTAATTAACATATTGAAAATATTTGAATTATTATTCCATGGGCGTATTTGTTATGAATGTTGATGTATTATGCTATTAAATGTGCTAACATCATATATTATCACCATATGCTTGTGTTGCTTGGTTGTTGAGGACTAGTTGCAGGTATATTGCTTTGGGTCAAGCGCTCAACGATGGACTTCATTGAAGGCCTGGACGAGGTAGGCCTTTTATCTTGTCTTGTTATCATATTTTTTTATATATCATACTTGAGAGTAGAGTCGATTTCTGGAGTCATTTCCATCTATTGTGGTTTACCCCTATCCATAGAGAGATTTTCCTCATAACAGATGGGCTCCTTATTTGATTTCTACGAGGATGCAAATTATTATCTACTCATGTTAATAAAAATTTCCCAAGACACCCTAATTTGTTTCCTCTCCCAGTCATTATAGACTATGATTTTGATGAGGCCATGGTGGGCCAATGCCTCCTCCTTTCCTTTCTTAAATTCATTGCTCATTTCTTTCATGGATTGTAACAAAAAGTAGGGAATATTGATGTTCTCTTCAAGCCTTTGATGAAACATGTTCCTTAGCTAGTGAAGAAACCTAAAATGGTAAGAATACAACATATTGAATCTTCTCTCACATGTTATGTATTTCAGAAGGTGGTGATCCATCTCATCCCAAGTCTTGGGAAAACTATCCCTCTTCACCCCCATCCTCATTTCCCTATGGCTCCTCATATCTTAGGAAGAATAATTTCTTTGCATCTATGGTGGGCTATATATCTTTCTTATCCTAAGGCAAACCCATTGGGAGGCCTAATACCCAACTGATAACTATTTCATTTACTTATATTTCTAGGCATTTTAAAGAATATGTAATCTTGGTTTTTTATGTTTTGAACATTAAGTGAAAATTCCAAGGCCAATTTATCACCATGCCCTTGCAATGTTTCAAAATAGACCAACCAATTTGACTACTAGAACACTTATGCCACCTAAGGTTATTGTACACCCTAGATGTCTCTCTGGGCTCCCTTCTGTTGGATCCACCCCCCATTTTGCAATTTTATATGTGGTTTGTCTAAATGGAAAATTTTCAAGGTGGAATCACGGTGAAAATAGTTGGTTTTTATTATCCCTCAATTTGCTAACTTATTTTCTATTTGGTCAATTTGATATATACTAGTTCCACATTTAGAGCATTCCAACTTTCTTTCTTGTTGTACATATTATATAATCTAGGCATTAGGATGTGTATTAATTGATTAATACTCCATTTATATATTTTTTATAAGGGTGCACAATTTTATGATATGTGCAACTCCTAGAATCCACTGGGGATATCCCAAATAATGAAATAAAACCTCTTTAAGTAAAATAAATCTGTGCAATCATATTATCTACTTTAATGAATCCATAAAATATGTAACAAGACTATGCACTAGGATTCCAATCAGTTATTACAATGCTCTAAAGATATTCAACTAGAAACAATTGTGTGAACCACAATTATATCCACTTGAAAGAAAGGTTAGGAGACAATTTGTGTGTGTGTCAAATCTGATTTTAATGATAAACTATATTAACAAATTCATATTTGCAATCAATTCTATCACTCAACAAACAAAACTGACAAGAGGTTAGCACCACCTTAAGCTACTTCAGAGCACAAAGAGTGAAAACATTTAGCATTAATCAAAAGTTCAATGTGTGATTGTGTTTCCCACTTGATTATATACTAAGAGAGGGAAATATTAGGTCTTTCCTTTCACTTATAAATCTGATTTGTGAATAAAAATGAATAAATTTCAGATTTAGGTCATGAAACTACCTTCCAAGAGAGAGATTAAGAACAAGGGAGAAATAAGTCTTGGATGTTTCCACTTGGGAAATATATATTTGCAATAATATCCAAATAATCGTTATAGACAAGTTCTAAAGATATATAAACATTAACTAATAAAGAACTTGCAAAATAGATGGTGAATCCCCTAGGGTTTCACAAGTTATCACTTGGAATTCACCAAATAAATATCTAAGTAAAAGATAAACAATTATAGGCATGTTAGATATTGATATCACCTCTAGATATGTAATGTAAACTTGGTAAACAATCTAGAAATGAAATAGAGTCTAGCAATGAGAAATAAAACACCTTGAAGCACCAAACCCTAACCTTACGGTTTCACCAAATCTGATTTCTAATATTGCAATTTAATTTAAATATTTGAGAATCACCTTAAATCATCCCACAAAATGTTATATAACACCTTAAATCTCAATCCAATAGGGATGGTTTATCTCCTTAGGGTTAGAGATAAACAATTAAGCGTAAACCCTAGGATTAATTTATCTAGGAAATTAAATAATCCATTAATTTTACAATAGACAATGAAAAAAATATAACTAAGTAATTTTCTTTGATTTTTCACCATTAGATTTCCTTATAAACAACAAAAAATAAAAAGTTTTGACTTTTAAGGTTTTTTGGTTGATTGTTGGATATAAGACTAGTTCCTTTTTTAATCCAATTATGGATTATGGGTTCAATAAGTATGCCCCTATAAAAAGTGGTCACTTCTATATTAAGGATTAGGGTAAGAGATCAAAACCCTAAGGGTAGAATAATCTCCAACCTAATCATGATAATCTAAGAGGATTGAGGCCCTACAAGAAGAGATTCCTCAAAGGAAAAAACCTTCACCAACAAAATCAACTATAACTTGAACAAAATAATTAAAACCCTTGCCAAGGAACCAAGAGGGGAAAAAAATCAATGGGTTAAGCACTTACCTAAGCTAATAAGAGGAGAAAGAAGAAACAAACCCTAAAACATCTCCTCTCGAAGTGGTATAGTAAACTTTCAAATGGATTGATATTGAAAGCTATTACAATCCTTAAATCACCATAACAAATATTTAATGCACCAAGGAGATAACCAAGAAAGATAGAGCTGCAAGAATTGACACCAAAACCTTAAGAAGAAGATGTTATATTAATTGTAGTCACAAATCATCTCCAACAATTCACAACAATTTGGAATGAGAGGAGAGCCCCTATTTATAGAGGCTTCTATATCCTTATCATTCTTTATTAATTATTTCTCCATCAAAGTGTCCTAGGATAATTACAAAAGAAGACTTGTCATCCACACAAACAAGGAGAGTAAGTCTAAAACAAGTAAACGATGCCACATGTGCATAAAACCCTCATGATTAGGGGGGTTGTCCCATAGAAGAAGGGACAATTTTCTTCATTATCTCAATGTTCCAAGGAGAAAATGTAGTCAAGGCATTAAATCACAGTGTAGAGGCATCCCAAGCAAGTAAAGGTCCAATGTCTAGCCTCATAATGTGGAGCCGCCTCATGGAAGGAGTAAGAAAGGCCTCAAAAGGTGGATGACCCCTCAAATAATGCTCATAAACCCTTGAAATATGTCTCCATGGCATGACCATGTCCATATATAATTTCAAGGCACATCCATGAAGCATGGAAGTGACCCTTCAAGTCAAAAAATGGGTCATAAAACCCCCAACAACAAGTATGACGTCCAAAAGAGTATGTTGTTGCTCAAATCATCCATAAAACAACTCTAAAAGTAATGAAATAGGAGTGTGCTCTATAATATTCAATGTGGAATGTGTATAAGATTCCCATGCATACATAAATATCACATATGTGCCTCTAAGGATGTGACCAATGCCTTGGGATACGTGTACTGCCTTGAGCACTATGAGACTACATCAAGAAGCATGAAACCGAGTGAGCATCTGTAAAATCATCTCTAAAAGTAGATGGCGAAAGTGTGATGAATACATAAGATAGGGATCCATACTTAAGCATAAAATGAATTTTTTATATGTAGGTGTGACAACATTTACAACAAAAGAAACACTTTTACATCATATATAAAGGAGCGAGAGAGACTAGTAGCTCCTCTACTTCATTTGTCCTAATATATCCACCCAAAGATGGTCGCACCAAACTAGATTACAAATTATCGACATGATGAAGAGTTACCAACATTAAGGAGAATTTTGGCCAGATCCATAAGAGCAATTCTTATCTTGAAATAGAGACTAAAATGATAGGCCATGATTGACCACAAGTGGTCTAGAGATACTACATAGCCCCCCCCACAAATACATAGAACATCTAAGCATGGTCTAATACAATACATGAGTACAAATACAACCACACTTTTGTCTCATGATGATACACTGAAGCACATAATCTTCTCATATGATGATCCATTTATGATGAAAAAATGTAGGGTACATTGAAGAGAATCTGAGGTGTAATAGGCCTACAAGTGGGATATGGAGGAAATTGAAATATTTACAACACTAGTGATGGTTCTCAAGGCATAATTCATGTCTTAGGGTTCAAGTCCAAAATATAAGGTCTAATACGTACCAATTACCTCTAGCGATCATGGTCCATGCACAATGTCCCAACCACCACATAATCCTCTAGGGATCATGGTCCATGTGTAGTGTCCCAACTACCACACAATCCCTACATGGAGAATCTTTAGCTTATGAGTGATATATGGTCACCATTTTTTTGTTTTATCTCTACAAATGGTTATTAAGAATTAAACCATGTTTTAAGCTTAAAAGTGAGTCTCTTATGCCATATATGTTGCATTTATGGATTATAAGCCATGTATAGGGCCTTGTACAAGCACACAAACCATGAACAAGGCAAATTTGGCATATAAGTGATTTTGGTCCCTATTTTGAGGTTCATCACATTATAGATGGTTTTGGGGGGCCAAGTGATGCTAATAGGATAAAATTGGGCTCTTGCAACATATTTACCTCCAGGGATTATGGTCCATGTATGGGGTCGTAGCACACCACATACGCCCTACATATAGAATCATTGTCCCAAGCATGTGAAAAAGTAAGCATTTTGATTTTGGGTGCACTGAGGATGGTTCTCATGGCCCAAGCCACAATTTGGGGTGAAAAAATAGGGTCATAGGACTTCACAATTGCCTCTAGGGTTCATCGACCATGTGCAAATCCATAAACCACCACACAATATTTGTAGAGAAAATATCCATTCAACAAATGTAATATATGAACAATTTCAACTATTAGTGGTAATAGGGAAGCGACTAATAACCCAAAAAGTTATTCATGGTAAGAAAAAACCATATATTTAACATTTAACTAATTATATTAAGATTCATGGACCATGCATAAGAATGTAGAGCACTATGTAAGTCATCCATATAGACTCATAGACTCTTTGACCAACATGAAGTATATGGGCTTAAATAAAAACTTTAAGCGATACATAGTTACATGTACTAAAAAGCATGGTTCGAATCTACAAACAAGGGGCCTACCCATTAACCTATGCTTCCAATGCTCATGGGCCATGGACATGGTCCTATACCACTACATATACCCTACATAATATTTCTTTAGCCTATGCAAAGGATATCAAGTTGATTTCAAGGATGTGCTTCAATATAAATATAGAGAGATTAATTATATGTTATAATCATGTTTAATAGGTGTGTAATGAATTACTATGCACAAGCATGAACAATGATTTAACAAAAAGTGATTTAACATATTTGTGGTTGAATGAATTGTATTCAAGATAAATTTCTATAGATATATAAATCACAACATGTTAAAGATATTAATGGAAATCATTATTTTGGCATGAATATTTAAGATTTCAGTAACATATTGATATATTTTATATATCATGCTAGAGTTTTGGAGTCTTTGGAGTCATGATGAATCTCAATTTTAGTTAATGTGGTTGTTTTAGTTTCAAGTTTTGGGTAACAAAATTGTAGCCACATGACTCAAATTGAATCCATGTATTATAAATCTTTACTTTACGTTTATAATTAATGAAATTGTGAATATTTTAAATATATTTATTTTTAATTAAATTAAATTAAAAATATTAATAAATAAGGTTATTATATTTTAAATATATAATTTATAAATTGTGAATATTTTAAATATATTTATTTCTAATTAAATTAAATTAAAAATATTAATAAATAAGGTTATTATATTTTAAATATATAATTTAAAAGAAAAATAGTATTTCATATTTTTTTAAATTTTTTTGTGACATGTATTATAATTGAAAAATACAAATTTTTATTGTTTTTTTATAACTTTCGGTTTTCTCAACCATTTAAATTTTAAAAACATAGTATAGATTGCACTATTACAAATCAATTTCAATCAATCTCAATCTCTAAAGAGAAATAAAACTTTAAACCCTTTTTGTCAACCATTTAAATTTAAAAACATACAAATCAATTTCAATCAATCTCAATCTCTAAAGAGAAATAAAGCTTTAAACCCCTTTTGCGTCCAATTGACATTATGATTTTAGTGCTCTCTTGAATTAATTAATTTTTAAAATATAAATCATATTAAAAATAGTTTCACACTAGTATAATGTCCTCTGCATTTCTATTTTTTTTTATTATATAGATAATAGTGATCAGTTTGTTCTTAAATGGTTTCACATGCATAAATGTATTATTTATATTTATACGTGTTAAATAAAATATAAAATAAATATAGTGGTTATAAAAAATTTAATTATAATTATTTAGAATAATTTAGTATTCATAAAATTTATATATTCTAAAAG
>JZKD02S0898319.1:182374-208821 GCA_000966675.3 Picea glauca
TTCAAACCATAATTGATATTTTTGATTCTCAAGTTTCTATGCATGAACATATTTCATGACCTCTATTATATATTTCTCTTGTGACTATAAATGTTGTGCTCTATCATATAATTATATCTGCACAATGTTCAATTCTTTTTGTATCCTTAAGGCATAGAGTCAATGAACTTAGAATTTTGGTAATCGATGGATTTATAATATTTAAACTATTCTTCTCCTTCTCTTTCAACCTTTTCTTCTTCAATCTCTATCTTCTTTCTACCAACTTCAACATTCTTTTGGGTTTTCTTCCTAGCTTATTCTCCTCCTACTATTATGGTTTCTTCTTACTTATTGGTACTATTTCTTCATGATCTTCAATTATTTCAATTAGCTCTTTAGGTTGACATGCAACCAGTTTCTCCTAAGGACCTCTCTTCCACTTTCCATGTCCCTTGGAAGCCATGTAGAAATTTATGCATGTTAGCAAAACAAAAATAGGTCACATAGGGTTAGCTTTCAAATTATATGAATTGCACTAACAAGTCTTTTTTAAGCATTCAAATTAAAACAAACTTTCATGGTTCAAGAATATTGTTGGCACAGGGGAAGACCCAGGGTTCAACGCTTCAACAACGCACCAACAAAACCCTAACTACAGGTCCTTTCGGAAACACCTACAAAGTAGATGAAGTCTCACCCGAGGTAGAGGCAGGGGGCATTGCAGGACTCAGATGTCTACAACCAAGTTGGGACACAAATCTATGATTACAACACTCAGCAGAGTACTTCGATAACAATATATATTAGTTCATGAGTCTCATTCACATCGCATATTAACCCTTATTACAGATCAACATAGTAACAATCAAGATCAAGCACTTACAATCACTTAGCACATGACATTAGCTCAGATCTAGCAGTTATTCATCTTTAATACCATTAAGCACTAAGAAAAAACATCGTATGCATTCATCATACATTATAACAACAACACTAAGAAGATAAACAACATAATCCACATCGCACAAAGCACATCAAGACACATGATATACATAGTTCACCCCAGCGTGGAGCTATGCCCACCAATGACTTCTTCTTCTTCTTTATTAGTCTTCTATCTTCTTACATTCGGTCACTCCTGTGCACAAAGCCACAGAGCCCAACTCTGCAGAGGACAGGAGATCTGTGCGTTGTGCACCAGATCCTCCTTCCCAAAATCAGGGCAAGGCACAGAGCCAAATCCTTACTAGCATAGAGCCTTACTCTACACAATCATTTTTCACAAAGAAACTTACAACCTCTCGCACTAAGCCAACTTACTTAGGTATTAGCTAGTCATTACTTACTTCATTAAATTCTTACTTATTTATACATTTACAAAAGGGCCTAATCATGGGTAAACCCATGGGGTGACATCCCATAACCCGTTACATAAACCCTAATGAACCCCTTGTTGGGTCCACAAGCCCACAAAATAAGTGAGATCCCATGATCGCAGCTCCGCATGGGCGCTCCATCTTCGAACAGCCCGTCGAAGTCTCAGAAGTGGTCAAACATGACCAATGTTCTCTCAAAACTTGGTCAAGGGCCAACAGGCCCCCAACACTCAACTGTGACTCGTCCCGAGTGACTCAGATCTGGGCAACGCTGCTTCAAAGGCATTGAGCTTAGCTTGAGCTACCTCGACTTGTTTCTTTGCCAGAGCCTCCTTCTCGATAAAATCCTAAATAATTTTCTCTGTAACAGGCCCTTCCAAGTGTTGTTCCACTATCGTAACCACTTGGTCTAGCTGTGAGCCTTGTCCTTCAATATCTTCAAAAATCATGCAAGCTTCGTCCTGCACCGGCTGTAATATCTGTGTAACTTCCACAACTCTACTTTGGATGGAAGTAATCTATTTTTGGACTGCACGCTGCTCCTGTGATCTCTTCATTCGCTCGACCACAGTGAGTAGCTTCATTTGTGCTTGCATGGTGGATGCCTGCTGCAGTGCCTCCTGGAGTTGTGCTTCCAGTTTCCTCATCTCTAGATCTTCTACGAGGTGTCCATAGGTCTACGCACTTTGATCACTCAAATTATTACATTATAATGCGAGGATATTGATCCTTCTAACCACACTCTTAGTTGCTTCCTCCCTTTGGTCGTGCACTTCCTGTGGAGTGCTAGGTACTGCTTGAAGCTTCAACTCTGTTACTCATGCTTTAAGCTATTGGATGGCCTCAACGAGCTTCCTCACTTGCATCTCGACTGACTCTGGTTCTTCCTGTGCCAAGCCTAACACAGAGCGAGGTGATTTAGTCACTACTTCTTTGACCGCAATCTGCTATGCGAGTAGTTGGTCTTTTTCTTTCTGTATCTTTGCATTGTCCTCCTCGAGCATCGCCCAAATTTCATCTTTCTCCTTCTGCGCAACTCGAAGTTGTTCTAATACCTCCTTCTTTTCTTGCTTCAATGCTTCTGTAGCCTTCTCCTTTTCTTCTTGGACTCGCTGAAGTCGATCCTTTGTTGCATCTGCTAATCTTCGCAATTGGGTGGGCTCGTCCCCCAATTCTGCAATCTTCGATGAAGAAGGCGCAGTAGGTACTGTGCGGCTCAATTGGATATCTCTTTGTATGTATTTTATCTCTTTCTCGATTATTTCATACAATGTCTCCTTCTTTTCTACATAATGTTGCAAGATATCTTCTAAAGCATCCTCCATGACTGCAATGATTAGATCGACATCGTCCTCTGTGAGCATGGACTTCATCTTGGGCCTACTGGTGCATGTCTTCTTTCTTGCCGAGGGTTTCTGCAAAGAATCCTTTCTTTTCTTCGATGTTTCAGCTTCAGTAAGGGGATCCTTTGGAGGTGTAACTTCACCTTTTCCTTATTTTTCTCCTTCTTCCCCTCCTCTTCCTTGATTTACTTCATCTCCTTCTCCTCCTATTGCGGGTGAGTCAGGCCCACTTTCCTCCAAGGCGTTGTCCTCCTCATCATTCTCTATGTTTTTCACTTCCTCCTTTTTCTTATTTTTCTTCGTGCTGCTCTGCCCGACATGCTCGACCCGAGTGACCAAGGGGCTTCCTATGATGTTGGGGTCGAAAATTTCTGCATCCTCAACCGGTACAAGGAACTCTGTCAGCCATTCTTTGGTGATCTGCTCCATATCCTCGTTGGTCAGTTTATAATAGGACTGCAACTCTTCATTTCTTTCATCCCTACGTTCAGTGATATAAATAAAGTGTCGATCTGCGCAAAACTTTGCTAGCAGTCTATACTGGTGCAATGTGTTTGGTGTCATGCGTGGGAATACCTCAATAGCGCGCTTCATCTATTGGTAGTAGGAATGGAAGACAATGTTCGACTGCCACTGCTTCGACATGTTGTTCATATACCACAGGGTGGAGAACCTCATGGCCAACGGCTCCGATGGCTCAACTTCTAGAAATGTCTCTCCTTTCGGCATCTGCCAAGCAGCAAATGTGATCAATACAAGTAACCAATTGAAATAGAATTCATACCCCCGATCTTGTGCTTCGCGACAGTGTTTCTCGAGCTCGTTGATGAGGTAAATCACCGAGTTCATTTTCATCCCCTCCACACACTTTTCTGTGAGGTCTACTACAAATCATGTGACCTGCGTGGGATGGTTCTTTCTAACGAGCTTGCCAGCTTTAAGCTGACAAGATAGGCTCATTGTGCCATCCTAGATGGAGGCTACCTTGTAGCCTCTCTTTTCCTTTTCTACATCACCATAATCCTCCTTTATGCATTGTGCCAGGGAGTGATATGAAGTATTCCCTAGGTAGAACTACTGAGGGTCTGGTCCCTGCATTCTCAGTCCTACTATCAGGTGGATCAGCGTAGGATCCATGGTAACGCGCTTATCGAGCCATAGATATCCTTCGTGGTAGCACAAAAAGAGGAGTTTAACGCAAGTGTTAACCTCCTGATATCGGCTGAAGTGTGGGATATTCATTACATTCAAGATCATGGACTGCGCCAACTTCTTAATCCACGGCTGGGATACTATGCACGGTTTCTTCCCAGTTGTCTTCATCAGATACCTATGGGGCGCTAGCATGGCGTAGTTCTTTCTGCCGCCGAGATTAAAGTCGATGTTCATTAGAGTTGGTATCTATCATAACTGGGGTCTAACTACGTGTATCCCCTTCGGGATGTACACAGTTATCAACATATACTCAAAGTCGCGTGGGATACTGTCGCGGTTAACCGTGCCAAAAAAAGGTGATATATAATCTGGCAAGATCGACAGGATCTGCTTCGCGTTAGCCAGATCATCATAGTGCTTGCTTTGATTCTCAGTAGCACAGCTAGAACGACGTCCAGTCGAAGGGGATGCTTGCAATCCACTAATCGACGATGCATGTATTCTGACAGACATAACTTTCTCATCCATGAGATCCACAAGAATCTCCTCCATAGACTTCTCTAACAAGCTATGTTCGCCCGACATTCACATTTGTAACCAAATAGATCGAGTAGGTGAATGGATAAGTGAGGTAATCAAATGGATGGAGAGGTCTAGAAATCACAGTGTGATACAATGGATTCTTTGTTATCTTAGATAATCACAGGTGGAAAAAAGTGGTCTCGACGCAACGATTGACGGGTTAAATAAGCAAGCGTCATAACAGATTCCTCCAATGACAGAAATGCATCCATCAATGTGAATCCGCCCGTTATGGCGCGATCTCAACAGTCATTTTTCTCATAACTAAGTTTTCTAGTCATTCTAGGGCATCATTATAACAGTCAGAGTGCCTCCAACGGTCATATAGCTTCATCGTGGTGAAGTCCCATTCTGCATGGTTCTACTATTCCGACGAGGTTCAGGGCCTGCAAGCCTGCCTCCTGCGAAGTCTTCTCTGGAACTTTCTATAGTTTTTCTAATTTGGTTTTCTTATTACTGAGCTTTCTTGCCTTCTTTCCTGTGATCTGAGTCTTAGGATTCCTCTTTCCATTCTTATTCTTATCCTCTCTTATTGTAGTAGCTTCGCACTATTGATGTTCTTTCAAAGGGTTCAAAGGTAATACCTCTTTTCTTATTAACTCTAGGGTAGGTATTCTTCTTTCTTGCATGGATAGTCCTTCAAAACTTCTTGAGTTCTTTCAACCTCGATAGCTAATTCTCTTTCCCTCTATTGCTTTGACTCATCTTCTCATTCTTCTATCAGTCGATCTATTCTTCTAGCTATAAAATCCCTTGGTTCTTGCTTTTTCTATTCTGTAGCTTCCTTCTATGCTTTCCTTTTGGTTTGATCCTTCTCAATCCAAGTCTTTCCTAACAAAAGTGGAAAAGGGGTGTTGTTCTCAATAAATTTAATGACTTCAAATTATTCTTCGATCGATGTTTCATGAGTAATCATAGGTATATTAGTAACTCTTCCACATAGGGTTATCATCTTTCCTCTAAACAAGCCTATACTTCCCAGTGAAGGTATCATAGCAGGCTTTCCAAAAATTTCCCAAGTACTTTCTAGCATAATATTCACGTGTGTTTCTTCATCCAATACGCAATCTATGTCAAAGTCTTCTATTCTTGTAACTATGCGTTGTTTTTCTTTCAAGATCTCTAACAAACTAACATCCTTGTGGTCATCCATTGCTTCTTTTAACTGTACTAATAGAGTCTGATATTTCTCTAACATATCCTTAGTCTCTTGACCTTCTTTATAGTTTTCTTGTCTCATATTCATCTTTTCAACTTTAGCAATCATCCATGGGAATCCTCAACCTCATGACCAATAACTCTACAACAAAGACAAATAGGACCTATACTAGGGCATTCCTTAGCAAGATATCTCGGTCTTCTACAATTATAACATAGTGTCAATCCTCTCTTTCTTTTAAACGATCCCTGGACTCTCCTATACTGGGCACTGGGATCATAGTGTTGGACTTGCAATCTGCAAAAATTCTTTCTAGGTTCCTACATCCATTTATTAGTCCAAAAATTCTTTCTATGCATAGGAATAGCATCTCTTTCTCTATTTCTATCAAATTTATTCAGATCAACTCTTTCTTCTAATTGTGCCCTACCATTCAGTCTAGGGAAAAATCTATCAAACACACCTAGATTCATGGTTTCGAAGAAAAAATTTCCACTTATCTTACCTTTACGAGAGCACAAATCTTTAAGATCTTATCTCTTTTCTTCAGATCCGATTTCTTTCTTAGCATAGAGCTTCACAAGTCAAGTAGAATATTGCACACTATAGCAATAGATCCATTCGAAGAGCTTTCTTTTTTCTTCAGTTTCCAACAATCACAATTTCAGGTCCCAACATCGGAACCATTTGTTGGCATAGGGGCTGACCCAGGGTTCAATGCTTCAACGACGCACCAACAAAACCCTAACTACCATCTCTTTCAGCAACACCTGCGAAGCATATGAAATCTCACCCAAGGTAAAGGCAGGGGGGTTCCAGGACTCAGATGTCGACAACCAAGCTGAGACACAGATCTATGACTAAAACACTCAGCAAAGTACTTTGATAAAAATATACATTAGTTCATGAATCTGGTTCACATCGCAGATTAACCCTTATTACAGATCATCAAAGTAACAATCAAGATCAAGCACTTACAATCACTTAGAACATAACATTAGCTCAGATCTAGCACTTATTCATCTTTAATACCATTAAGCACTAAGCAACAACATCAGATGCATTCATCATACATTATAACAACAACACTAAGAAGATAAACAACATAATCCACTTCGCATAAAATGAATCAAGACACAGGATATACGTGGTTCACCCCAGTGTGGGGCTACGTCCACCAATGGCTTCTTCTTCTTCTCTATTAGTCTTCAATCTTCTTACATTTGGTCACTCCTGTGCACAAAGTCACAGAGCCCAACTCCGCAGAGGACAAGAGATCTGCACGCTGCACACCAAATCCTCCTTCCCAAAATCAGGTCAAGGCATAGAGCCAACTCCTTACTAGCACAGAGCCTTACTCTACACAATCAGTTTGCACAAAGAAACTTACAACCTCTTGCACTAAGCCAACTTACTTAGCACTTAGCTAGTCGCTACTTACTTCATTACATTCTTTCTTATTTATACATTTACAAAAGGGCCTAATCATGGGTAAACACTGGGCCGACATCTCATAACCCGTTACATAAACCCTAATGAACCCCTTGCTGGGTCCATAAGCCCACAAAATAAGTGATATCCCATGATCTCAGATCCGCCTGGGTGCTCCATCTTCAACCAGCTTGTCGAAGTCCCAAAAGTGATCAAACACAACTAATGTTCTCTCAAAACTTGGTCAAGGGCCAACAAATATTAACCCCAACTTCAAGTGAATTTTATTGTAGTGGAATTTATCACTTTGCTTTTGAATGAAAATTCTCAATGTATATTTGAACTAGGAAAAATATTGAATGCATCTTGGGTGATTCTAAAAGCTAACATAAATCTACACCTTGAGAGCTCACTGAAAGCAACAGATTATGTTAGGTTAAAAAAAAGCATTTCAAGAACAAGTATATACTCAGAGAGGTTGGTTGATAGGTTATAGTTTTCAAACTGTAATGTTCCTAAATTATTATACGTCCTTGAGTGTTACTAAGGGAAATAAAGTTGCATTTCATCATGTCTAATATTCGAACTATGGGATCTCTTAAATTAAAATTTGTATTTGTATTTTGAAAATCATGCTTATTACTAAAGTTCTAAAAGGTGGATGTTCATTCATAATCATGCCTCAATGAAGGTAATGATCCAAACCTCCTAAAATTTCACACATGTAAAGAGTTCTAAAAGGGGGGGAGGGGATTTGAGAATCAGGATTGATTGGAAAATCGGTACCCCTTCTCACTATAATTCGATGCAAGAGGCCCAATTTGGAAATTAGGGTTGATTGCCAAATTAGGCCAAGTGAGCAGAATCCATGGTGAAAGGATGACCCAATTCAAATATTGGGCCTAATTAATGCATTGAGGAATGTAATGTACCCATTCTCCCAGCTGGGTACCACTACTACAACTCTCCCAATACAACTCTAATACCAATTTGTAATGTACCTAGCCTCCCAGGTGGGTATCATCTCTAATACCAATTTGTAACGTACCTAGCCTCCCAACTGGGTACCGTGATTTGATACTAATCAGTAACGTACCCAACCGACTACTAAAAAACACTACTCCAAAATTTGGTGCACAAATTCTACTATATAACATTGGTCTATGTAGAATACTTGTAGTAACATGCTCAACCCCAAGCTGGGTCATGCCACTCAAAATTTCCTCTTCTGACACAACTTTTAATAATGGAGGTAACACAAAACAACTACACGCACAAGCATACCGAGCACACAACATTATTGTGTGTGTAATCCCTTCTAAACATGTGATCACTATTGCGTGCACTACCATTCATGCATCACATGCACATTTTGTTCTAATTGTGTGTTTGGACTTCTTTCCTATGCACACAAGCAAATACATCCTCTTTTGTGGAAAGAGTATTCTCATGCATAAACAACCATTCTAACCCCACCTCGGAGACTCGTTACCATTATTATAAGGTTAACTTAACAAGAATAACTAATAACAATTGTCATACTCATACAATAATTAAAGCCATATCAGACATAGGTAATTAACCACACAGTAAATGAGACAAGCACATAATGGACACTTATATTTTATGAAAACTGACCAACTGCGCGCATAACTCAGACGTTCCTCCCAGCCATACATTCTATTTCTCATAAAATTTCAGCAATAGGTCACCCTCGAGATGTGGCTTAAACTCCACTATGGAAAAAGGATTCCTAATTTCAGACTAAGGTCTAGTAAACAACAAAATTTCTCAATCCAAGGTGCCCAATACTGCAACTAGTCCACAATCTCTCATTCCCCACATGCATGTCCCACTCCAGGAAGTGTGCCCCTTCTCTACTCAATAGTCCCTCAGATGCCCCACTTCCCTTCCGAGGATTCAACAACTGGCCAAACATGAAGTCTCATATCCCTGTAACTAATGCCCAATGCACTAGGAAACAATTCCCAACAAATATATCACCTGGAGAGAATGCTCACATGCCTGACAACCTGTCTCTTCAACAAAAATGATCTCACCTAGAGATAATTCTCATGGGCCTGACAACCCACCTCTTTGAAAAAAAAACTCTCACTTGGAGAGAATGCTCATAGGCCTAAAAAGCCACCTCTTCGACATCAAAACTCTCAGCTAGAGAGAATGCTCATGGGCCCGACGACCCGCCTCTTCGATAACAAACCAATTTTTCCCAAGCACAGGTTATACAATGGTAGTCTCAATTTCAAATAGTCAAAATGATGAAGGAAAAATGAGTGAGTCCCTCCAAAATACACTAATGATCAACAATATATTTGCATGCCTTAAATTGGAAACTTGTCACCTTTAGAATTAGATTTAGCCACATGGTGACTCATTCCCATCCCTCGGGAACTTAGGATAAATAAATATCCACAAATTATACTTTTTAGAAATATTAATCAAATATTCCCTTGGACTTGACTTCCCCCTTTTCCCTTTTCGGTGGAGTTATTCCCCCGTCTCTTTTCGTCTGATCTGTCTACGCATAATGATGTGATATTATTAATAACTTGAGTGTGATTACATTTTGCAAGGATATGTGCACTAACCTATTTGCATCCCGGCTCACCAGCGTCATAATTACACGGGCTCTCCAGCCTCAAATACACACACACACACACACACACACACACACACACTATATATATATATATATATATATATATATATATATATATATATATAACTTGGTTTGATGCAAACTTCAAGGTAATCCTTGTGCACTTATCCAGGTGCGCGAAACACTGTGAAATGTGCACACCTTTCCTTTGATGTGCAACCTCATGCACTTATCCAGGTGCATGCAACATTATAAAATGTGTGCACCCTTTCTTTGGTAACAATCCTCGCGTACTATTCAGGTGCATGCAAAACCAAAACTTGGTGCCAATGGCTCACCATCCTATATGTACATTTACATTTACAATTGGTACGAATGACTCAACATCCTATATGTACAATTACAAATTGGGTTCGGATTAGGGAAATTGCATTCCCCTCCCCCTTATTTATGCATTGTCCTCAGTGCATTATATACACATGTACATACAAAATTTCAAAAATCTTCAAAAATATGTGGATACTCTGCTTGCATAGCATCCTCGTGCTCCCAAGTTGCATCCTCATGTATTTCATTGTTATATCTCAATTATATTTCTTCCTTCATGTCGTTCTCAAAATAATAAGGATCAGTGGTATCAAAGCATTCTTCTCCTTGTCATTTCTCAGAGAAAGTCCCCAATGAGGTCAGGGTATAAAGATTTGGGTCTTGAGGTAGTTTCACTTGAGGACAACCACTCTCGCTAGCCCAAGAAACCTCCCATGGTGAAAGAAAGGAGAGCTGACAAAGCAATAGATCCTTTCAAGACATTGCTTTAGGAAGCCCTCCTGTGAAAAAGGAACGAGATGATGGAAAACTTCTTTCAAATCCTTCGAAGAACACTGATGGTAGCAGTCGAGGCATATTCAACAAGCAACCATTTCGCAAGTGTGACACCCTTCAAGGTACAATTCAATTTTGATATCCCCTTATTTGAAGGTTAGATAGATGCAGATGCTCTAGAAAAATGGTTGAATCTACTAGAAGGTTATTACTCTATCAAAAAAAAAATTGACACTGAAAAGATCACCTTTGCGCTCCTTAAATCCCTTCCCCATGTCAAATCTTGGTGGGAAGGTTACTAGGAGAGGTACACCGCAGATGAATCTAGGCTATTTGGGAGAGAACCCACTTGGGTGGCCTTTGTAGAATCCATAAAGGAGGATTTCTCCCCTGTCAAATACTATGATTACCAATACATGAGATGGACAACTCTGCGTCAGAAAAGAGACCAAACGGTGTCGGAGTACACCAACATATTTCATACCTTGCACTCAAAGCTGGGTATCAAAGACTCTGAGCATCACCTGGTTTTGAAGTACCACAGTGGTCTACACAGGTACATCCAAACAACGATGAATTTCTTGGACATATCCTCACTGGGAGTTTCTTATCGATATGCAATCAAAATTGAGCAGAAATTCAAGCAACGGAGTAAGTGGGAGAAGCATGGATAGAGCAAGGAAGGCCAACCTCAAGAGAGGCAGTCCCATATGTAGGAAAAGAAGGGTAACAAGAAGTATAAGAAAGACACTGAAAAGTGGTGTGAGTTACACAACATCCCTTGGCACAACATTGATGAATGTTGCTCAATACAATCATTAGTGGCCAAGCTTAAAGACAAAGAGACGAACCTCATCTTGGACCCTGATTCAGAAAATAATAAAGGAGACAAATCATTTATGCAGAACCCACTGCTAATATTGCAACTGCAACAATCCAACAAGAAGAGGATCCTAAGGACGGGGAGTGACTCTTCCATTCACAGATGTGGGTGAAGGGGACCCCAATGCATTTTATTGTTGATAGCAGAAGCCAAAATAACATCATCTCGACAGAGGTTGTCAAGCAGTTGAGTTTTCCAACAACACCACACTCACAACCATACAACATCGGGTGGCTTTGCCAAGGTCAAGATCTTTGTGTCAGCCAACAGTGTCACTTGTCCTATGACATCAAACCCTTCAAGGATGAGGTATTGTGTGATGTTTCCCCACTGGAATTATGTGATATTCTATTAGGCCAACCATATATGTGGAGGCATCATGTTTTTTATGAGTCTGGAACCCGTAGCATCATTGTTACTCTGGGGGGTCAACTATATCAGATACCATAGGTAGTTATGACTATTGTGCCACCAAAAAAATGCCACAAAGAAATCTCTCATACTACAAAGTTTAGCCTCTTCACAATCTAATCAGAAGGTGAACATAAGGAAAATGCAACCACTATAGCCTCATCCCAAGACCTTTATATCCAACAGAAGTAGATCGACAAGATTGTAGAAGATTACCAATATGTTCTTGTTGCACCTACGGGGGTGCCTCCACATTGCCCAATCAAGCAATTTTATAACATAACCCTTCATACTCTTCATGTTGCATCTTCATCGATAGAGTCCTCCCACACTCAAGTAGATCATGCATCTAGATTGGTTGAACAGATCCAACCCCTCCAACAAGAGGTTCATCATAGCCTTCAACAAGCTAAGCAGGACAACTTCTTCAACAAGGAAAGCAATGCACCAAGATTCATATTTAGCAAAGTCTCCCCATCTCCCAAGGGAACTTGACACAATGGGGAACATTGCTTCCTAAGGGGGGAGGAATGATCCAGATGGATCTCGGTGGCCATCCATATTTTTTACTAAATCACCATTTTGAGCCTGTGGTTTTGATAAACCATTATATTCACCCTTTTGATGTGGAATGGAATGTAATGTCATCTTCATTTGTTAATTACAGACATCATGTAATGATTTCCTATTGGTTTTATGTGCATGCCTACAACATAGCGTTAATGCACCGGATCCCATTAGAACTCTGCAGTTAAGCGCACTCAGGCTAGAGTAGTACTGGGATGGGTGACCACCCAAGAAGTGCTAGTATTTTACATGCCTATGGCATTTTATAAACTTAGTTCAATTTATCCCACATGCATCATGGGAATTGTTCTCCTCTCACTCTCTCATATATAATTGAGGCGAAGGAATACCTTTAAGCATGCAATGGAGTGTAATGTAAAGCTTCTTGTGAATGAAGCGTAGCCAACATCTCTTTCTTTTTAGAGATAAGCTACCCCATTTTTCCAGTTTGTTTTCTACATTTTTTTTATATCTTATTCAGTAATAGAAGTTGGGTTTCACTATATTTTTGTGTTCTCTTCTATATTTTCGTGTATTTCATTATTATATCTCAGTTATATTTCTGCCTTCATGTCGTTCTCAAAATAATCCGGATCAAAAATCCATGGTTACAACTTCCCACTTCCACTCAAGATTGCGCAAAGGTTGTAGCAAACCAGTTGGATGTTTTTGCTCAGCCTTGACCTTTTGACATTCAAAGCATCTAACAATAAAATCAGGGGCCTCTTTTTTCATGCATGGCCAATAGTATTTCTTTTTTACTTTTCTTTTTTACTGCAACAATTGTCTTCTGGTAGCCTCGGTGTCCGGCATAAGAAACTTTATGCATATCTGACAATAATAGATTTTACATTTCCCGATCATTTGGCACATAAAATCTGTGCCTATACATGATGATTCCATCCTCTTTTAGCTCATAACCTTCCAATTTATGTTGTGACATACCTTGTTGTAAATTCTTCTTTATGGCTACATAGCACTAAACTGATTTGGAAACCTCTAAAATTTTGTCAGTAAAATCTGATTTGTACATTCTAATGGATGTAGCATGCATCTCATGCACCCTCCTGTTGAGTGTGTCAGGCACCTTGTTCTATTTTCCTCTGATATGCTTTATGTCAAAGACATACTCACTGAATAAGTCTAACCACCTACTTTGTCTAGAATTTAAACTTGTTTGTCGAAACAAATATTTCAAACTGAAGTAGATCCATCCCAACCACTGCATAGAGAATATTTGGCTCAACCACTGCGTGATCTGTTGGTTTTTCCCAACTCACTAGTGTGTTTCACTTTCTACCATAAAGTGCCTCAAATGGGCTGATATTTAAAGATGTTTGATACCCTTTGTTGTAAGCAAACTCTACCAAGTAAATGTAGTCTTCCCATTTTGATGGTTTATCCATCAAATACAACATGAGCATATCTTCAATCACTCAATTTACCCTCTCTTTTTGTCCATATGTCTCAGGGTGATATGTTGTGCTAAATTTCAGATTTGTCCCAAATCCTTTGAATATCTCTTTCCAAAACGTCGATGTGAACTTGCGATTTCCGTTAGACACAATTGTCATAGGTACACCATGCATCTTATCAATTTCTTGCATGTATATTTCAGCAATATTGGTTGCCTTGTGCACTGACTTCACTGGAATAAAATGGTCAGGTTTAGTAAGCTTGTCCACCACTACCATAATAGAATCATGATGCTTAGCAGTCCTAGGAAGCTTAGTAATGAAATCCATGGTTACAACTTCCCACTTCCACCCAGGAATGGGAAAAGGCTATAGCAAACCAGCTATATGTATGTGCTCAGTTGACCTTTTAACATTCAAGGCATCTAGAAATAAAATCAACAACCTCCTTTTTCATGCATGGCCAATAGTATATTTTTTTTACTGTGACAGTTTTCTTCTGGTATCCTGGGTGTCTAGCATAAGGAACTTTTTGCATCTCTAAAAATAACAATTTTTTCAATTCCCGATCATTTGGCACATAAAATTTTCGCCTATACATGAGGATTCCATTCTCTTTTAGCTCATAACCTTCCAATTTTTGTTATGACATACCTTGTTGTAAATTTGTCTTTATGTATACAAAAAACTAATTGGATTTGGAAACCTCTAAAATTATGTCACTCAAATATGATATGTACATGATAATGGTTGTAGCATGCATCTCATGCACACTCCCACTGAGTGCATCAACCAACTTGTTCTCTTTTCCTCTAATATGCTTTATTTCAACGTCATACTCACTGAGAAATTATAACCACCTGCTTTGCATGGAATTTAAACTTGGTTGTCCATACAAATATTTCATACTGGAGCAGATCTGGCCAAACCACTGTGTAGTCTTTTGGGTTGTCCCAACTCACTGGTGTGTTACACTTTCTACCATAAATTGCCTCAAATGGGCTCGTATTTAAATATTCTTGATACCCATTGTTGTAACCAAACTCTACCAAGTGAAGGTAGTCTTCCCATTTTGATGGTTTATCCATCACATGCATCCTGAGCATATATTCAATCGACTGATTTACCCTCTTTATTTTTCCATCTGTCTTAGGGTGATATGTTGTGCTAAAGTTCAGATTTGTCCCAAATCCTTTGAATATCCCTTTCCAAAATTTCGATGTGAACTTGGGATCTTTGTCAAACACAATTGTCTTAGGTACACAATGCATCTTAGCAATTTCTCACATGTATATTTCAACAATGTTGGCTTCCTTGTGCACTGACTTCATTGGAATAAAATAGGTTTCTTTAGTAAGATTATCCACCACTACCATAATAGAATCATGTTGCTTAGCAGCCCTAGGTAGCTTAGTAATGAAATCCATGGTTACAAATTCCCACTTCCACTCAAGAATGGGAAAAGGTTGTATAAAACTAGTTGGATGTATGTGCTTAGCCTTAACCTTTTGAGATTCAAGGCATATAACAATAAAGTCAACAACCTCCTTTTCCATGCCTCGCCAATAACATTTCTTTTTTACTACGAAAATTGTCTTCTAGTATCCTGAGTTTCCAACATAAGGAACTTTATGCATCTATGACCATAACAAATTTTTCAATTCTCGATCATTTGGCACATAAACTCTGTGCCTATACGTGAGGATTACATCCTCTTTTAGCTTATAAGCTTCCAATTTCTGCTGTGACATTCCTTGTTGTAAATTTGTCTTTATGTCTACATAGCACTTGTCTGATTTGGAAACCTATAAAATTATGTCACTCAAATCTGATTTGTACATGCTAATGGAGGTAGCATGCATCTCATGCACCCTCCTGTTGAGTACAACAACCACCTTGTTCTTTTTTCCTCTGATATGCTTTATGTCCAAGTCATACTCACTAAGGAATTCTAACCACCTTCTTTGCCTAGCATTTAAACTTGGATGTCCAAACAAATATTTCAGGCCACTATGGTCTATCCTCAACTCAAATCTTTTCCCCATGAGGTAGTTCGTCCACATCTTCAAGGCATGCATTATGGCTTCCAATTCTAAGTTATGAGTATCATAGAGCCTTTCATTCTCTTTTAACTTTCTTAATTCATAGCAAACCACATGTCCATTCTGACTAAGGACTCCACCGAGCCCTTCCTTGCATGCATTTGTGGACACAATGAAGTATTCATTAGGATCAACAATTCTCAAAATTGGCACACATGTCAACAAACTTTTCAAGTGTTGAAAACTTCTTACACAATCAAAAGTCCATTCAAATTGCACACCTTTTTTTTGCAAGGATGTAATTGGGTGCACTATTTTTTAGAAGCATTCGATAAACCTTCTATAATAACCTGCAAGTCCCATGAAGGACCTCACCTCTATGACATTTCTTGGTGTTGGTCATTCCTCAATGGCCTTTATCTTTTCTAGATCCACGACTATTCCTTCCTTGGAAATGATATGACCCATATAATGAATATGTCACTGGTAAAATGACCACTTGCTTAACTTTTCATAAAGTTGATGCTCCCTCAATACTTGTAGCACCATCCTCAATTGTTTCTTGTTCTCTTCTTCAAAATTTGAGTAAACAAGTATGCCATCCAAAAAAAAAATGCAAACTTATCTAAGTAATTTCTTAAAACTCCATTCATCAAACACATGAAGATAGTTGGTGTATTTGACCTCATTCTGAATATAGATTTTAACCTTGTACAGTATTTACTGCAAACAAATTTTTAGTAAAAGAACAAAAAAGATACAATGGAAAATACAAACATTACACAAAGATATTTCCCCTGGAAACCCAAACCGGGAAAACCAACATATTCTATATTCATTCATAGTGATACATTGTTTACAATACAGTATACATATAGGATCCAGCGACATCCAAAACACTAACCCAGTGACTTGGATTAGTCAACAACCCTAATTCCTTAACTAGAAATAGAAAACCATCAGCAAAAACCATGTGCCAAAAATCCTCCCAAAAATGCGACATGTTTCCTGAGGCAAAAAACATTTCTCGGGGGCGCTGCCCCCGAACCCCTGCGCAACACAGACACTACTACTCGTGCAAAGAATATAACACATACCCAACATTCTCCCACTTGTTGTTTTCTTTGCATACAGGGGGTTATAGGGTTACACAGTCAACAATGCCCATGGATCCTCTACACCAAGAGAACTTCTCAGTGCTCACAGATTTTTTTAATGAATTTGCAACATTCTTCAAAGTGTCCACCTTCATCAGCAATACTTTATTTTCTTCAACCATGTCTCTCACAAAGTGATATTGAATATCAATATGCTTTGTCTTTGAATGATAAGCTAGGTTCTTCGCCAGAAAAATTGCACTCTAACTGTCACAATCTATCCTTACAGTTTGTTGTACCAACCCAATACCTGAACACAATCTTTGTAACCATATTGCTTCCTTACTTGCATGAGTGGCTGCCATGTATTCAACTTCTGTATTTGAAAGTGCCACTACAACCTGTCTTTTTCTCATCCAACTTATCGCTCCTCCAAATAAGTTAAACACATACCCACTTGTAGATCTCCTACGATCCAGATCTCCAGCCTAGTCTGCATCCACAAAGCCATGTATATCCACCACTCTGACCAATCTTGGTCTTCCTTGGTATCACAATCCATAGCTAGCAGTTCCACGCAAATACCTGAAAAATCCTTTTTACTGTTGTCGAATTCTCCTTCCCTCGGTTTGAGATATACCTGCTCAAAACTCCCACTGCATGTGCAATGTCTGGTCTAGTACAGACCATTGCATACATCAAACTTCCAAATGCACTCACATATGGAACACAATACATGCCCTCCTCCTCTTCCTTTACCTTGGGACACTGATCCGCAAATAACTTTACACCAACAGGAATATGAACCTTGACTGGTTTGCATTCCTACATATTAAACCTTTGCAATATTGTCTTGACATATTTTCTCTAATTTAACCAGAGTTTCCTCTTTTTCCGATCTCTTTTAATTTCCATGCCCAAAATGAAATTTGAAGCACCGAGATCCTTCATGTCAAATTTATAGGACAACTGAGTTTTCACATCCTGGATAATCTCCTTGTTGTTTCCTATCAGCAACATGTCATCCACATACAAGACCAGATAAATCAAATGATCACCAAATAATTTAAAATACACACAATGATCCTCTTTGCTTCTTGTGAAACCAAGTCCCAACATATAAGTATCAATTTTTTGATACCACATCCTTGGTGATTTTTTCAAACCATATGGGGACTTTTTTCATTTTGCATATCGGCTCCTTCTTTCCCTTCACAGCAAATAATTCTGGTTGAGTCATATAGATTTCTTCTTCCAGATCCCCATGTAGGAATTTTGTCTTCACATCCATCTATTCTACTTCAAAATAAAGTCCAACAACAATAGATTACAAAAATCTTATAGAGGTTAACTTGGCAACATGAGAAAATATCTCACCAAAATCAATTCCCTCAACCTAGGAATAACCCTTTGCTACTAATTGAGCTTTGTATTTCTCCACTTTTCCTTCTGCATTCATCTTCTTTTTAAATACCTATTTTCTTCCAGTGGGGTTTCTTCCAGTCAAAAACTCCACTAGATCCCAAACCCCATTCTTATCCAAGGCTGCCATTTCTTCGTCCATGGCCCTTTTCCAGAGATTTCCATCCTTTGAATCCACTGCCTCCCTAACAGTTCTAGGATCATCATCAGTAATATACAAAGAAAAATTTGAACGAAAATCAGATGGAGTATACCTTTTCGGTAACCTTCTTTCTCGAATAGATCTCCTCAATATTGGAGTATGAGTGTCTTCTTCTTTTCATTCATGTTCTTCTATAGAGTCGGATTCATCATCCTTTAAATCAAACTCTATTTTCTATGGTTCTTCCTTACTTGGTAGGACTTCCTTTTTAACAACATCCTTCATTTCTCTAAATACCACATCTCGTCTATACACTACCTTCTTAGTTTCTGGGTTCCAAAGATTATAACATTTGAGACCATCTTTATATCCAATAAAGATACACTTTTCATCCTTCTTATCTAGCTTAATCATGTTTTCCTTTGGAACATGAACATATGCATCATAGCCAAATACCTTGAGATGTGTGAGAGAAGGTTTCTTACCAGTCCATATCTCTTGTGGAGTCTTGTCATCCAATGTTGATAAGGGTGATATGTTGACCAGGTAACATGCAGTACCCACTGCCTCTGCCCGAACTTATTTCCCTAACCCGACAACACTGAGCATGCACCTTGATTTTTTGATCAGCGTCATGGTCATCCTTTCTGAAACTCCATTATGTTGAGGTGTATATGGATTATTCTTTTTCCTTTCTATACCGCACTTCTTACAAAATTCTTCAAATTTTTTCCCACGGAACTCTCTGCCATTATCTGTCCTCAACACCTTAATTCTTTTCTCTGTTTGATTCTCAACAAGAGCCTTAAAATATTTAAACATGTCAAAGACTTCAGATTTCTTCCTGAGGAAATATATCCAAGTATTCCTCAAGAATTCATCTAAAAATGAAACATAGTACACAGATTTTCCCAATGATGGGACCTACACAGGTCCAAAAACATCACTGTGAACTAGCTGTAAATTCCTCCTGCCCTCATTGCACCAGAGGTGAATCTTACCTGATTTTGCTTCCCATATACACAATGTTTACAGAAATCAAAATCCATAGAGAAGTTAAACATAGCTTCAACCATACTTTTAACATGTAGTAGTCGAAGACCCTTCTCTCTGATATGCCATAGCATAACCTTTTCTCCAGAGACTATAGGAGTTCTTTCATCTTCAACTCCAATATCAGGAACAATGGAACTATTACACCCATCACTAATAGTGCTTCCTTGCAGCGTATACATAGTTCCAAACCAAACTCCTTTCAGCAACACCATTGCTCCTCGAACCATCCTGCAAGTTTCCTTTTCAAATATTGTTTTTACCCCTGCATTGTCCATTTTGCTTACATAAATCAAATTTATGGCCAAACCTGGGATGTGCAGAACACCAGGAAGTGTTCTAATCCTTCCATATATGATCCTTAACTTGACTTTTCCTCGTCCTATGATTCTGGTTGTCGAATCATCACCTAGGAAAACATTACCTCCATCATACCTTTCATATTCATAGAACTACTCCCTGTGGGGAGTCATATGAAAGGATTCACCTAAGTCAACTAACCATGCCTCATGATCTTCATGTGTGCTTGAAGAAGCCAAGTACACATCCCCTCCTTCTTCCTTGGAGGTATTTTCTTCTGTAGAAGGAGATTCTTCATATCCCTTATTTTTCTCAACTTTGGATCTACACTGCTTCTTGTAGTGCCCTTCTTTTCCACATCTCCAACACACCTTTACAAACTTTCCAGAGATTTATATCTACCCTTAGACTTATATCTCCCACTTGAGAACTTAGATATATTTCTTTCCTGGGAACGTTCTGTTGCAAATAATGCGTCTGTGCTCTGTCCTTCCATATTCTTTCATCTCATCTCCTTCGACAACAAGGATGATACCACTTCATCAAACTTCAAGGCATTTTTATTACTACCCATGGCCACAACTAGACTATCCCACGAGTCTGGTAAACAACACAGTAAACTTATACATTTATCTTCATCTAAAATTTTAATCTCAACAGATACTAATTGACTTACCATAGTATTGAAGGTGTTCAAATTCTATGCCACTGAGTCTCCATCTCTCATCCTCAGGTTATACAACTTATTTCTCAGGAATAGTTTATTTACTAGGGACTTAGAATTATACAACTTCCCCAACGTATCCCATAAATCCTCGCTTGTAGCTTCCTCTAACACATTCAGTAATACTGAATCTGAGAGACACAATCGGATTGTGCTCTTTGCCTTCCGATCCAACTTTTTCCAGTCATCTGCAGAAGTTCATGTAGGTGCAGTACCTGTATCTAATGTGATCCATTGACCTCTGTCCACCATTAGCTATTCCATATTGAGCTTCTACAACTCAAAACTTTTCCCATTAAACTTCTCGATCTCCATTTTCGAATTGCTCGCCATTTCTTTTCACCTGAAAAATCATTACCACAGATCTCCCATTGTAACAAGGCTTATCACAGTCTTGAGCCAAACCCTTGACCACAAAGGCATCCCCTTGAAGCCAACAAAGTTTTGATACCAAATGTAGATTTTAATCTTGTACAATATTTACTGCAAACACATTTTCAGTAAAAGAACAGAAAAGATACAATGGAAAATACAAACATTACACACAGATTTTTCCCTCGGAAACCCAAACCGAGAAAACCAACATATTATATATTCATTCATAGTGATACATTGTTTACAATACAATATACATATAGAAGCCAATGACATCCAAAACCCTAACCCAATGACTTGGATTAGTCAACAACCCTAATTCCTTAACTGGAAATAGAAAACCATCGACAAAAACCATGTGTCGAAAAACCGCCCAAAAATGTGACACGTTTCCAGAGGAAAAAAAAATTATCGGGGGCACTGGCCCTGAACCCCAGTGCAGGGGGATTTTGCCCCCCTACACCCACCTCAAACCCCCCTATGCACCCAACGCAACATAGAAAATACTACTCGTGCAAAGAATATAACACATACCCAACACTGAAGGTAGTATTGTTGATGTCTTCCTATTTAATTCTCACTTGTTGATATCCATATCTGAGATCAATATTTGAAAATATTTGTGCGCCCCTCAGTTGATCAAAGAGGTCATGTATCTTTGAAAAAGGATATTTGTTCTTTATTGTTACTTTGTTCAATTTTCTGAAGTCGATGCAAAGTCTCGGCATACCATCCTTCTTCTTCACGAACAATACTGGGACACCCCAAGGTGACACACTTGGGCGTATATACCCCTTCTTCAGAAGCTCTTCAATTTTCACCTATAATTCCTTCAACTCTAGGATACTCATCCTATAAGGAGTCTTGTATACATGAGCTTATCCCAGCATCAAATTTATAGAGAAATCAAAACCTCTTTTCAGTGGCAACCACAGTATCTCTTTAAAGGCATCCTCAAATTATTTTAGTACTACATAATCTTCAACATTTGGCACTTTATCCTTAGGTGCCTCCTCCATGTGAACTGCAAATACTTGACATCCTTTCATGTAGATTTTCTTCTATTGCAAGGTTGAAAGTTCACTAATAGTTACAACGCTTGGAATGCCTTGAACTATTCTTAAGTTTCATTCCTCATCCAAGCAAGTAAATGCCTTATTGTAATAGTCTATAACAACATGATGTTGGTCCAACCAATCCATACCAATGAGGAAATCATATGAGACCAAATGTATGATATTAAAATCATATTTTGTGCACAGTCCATTCATTTCCATTGGACATGCCTTAACCATCTCATTATTTTTTCTTTTTTCCCCTATAACTAACTATACCAACCAAGATTTTCCAAGATTTTTTCTTCGCAATTGGAATCTTTCCACCATATTAGGATCTAGATAACTATGACTAGTTCCTGAATCAACTAAAATAGCAATTGGTTGGTCATTAATATTACCTTCCACTTCAATCATGTGTGAATGAAACTCAACTTGCTTGTTATCCAGGGCTACGTAAATCCTAGGTACATTTCTTACCATGTATTCAACTATCACAACTTGTTGTACACTATGCACAATCCTCGTTTTTTCACCTCTTTGAGGGAAATATTTGTACATATGATCTCCACTGCAACCCCAGCATTGAATAGGTTGTTTCCTTGGTTTTTTCCCCACTATGTTTGTCATTATGGGCTCCTTGGGAGTTGGTTGTCCTTGCATAGTATTTCTAAAAAACAATGGCTTAGTCCCCTTCTTCCTATGTTCCACCTTGCTTTTCATCTTGTCTTCTCAAGCCTTTTGGAAAGTCGGTCTTCCCCTTTGCTGATCATAAATACATTTAGCACACCTTATGGTTTCCTCCAATGTCTTTGAGTCATCATATTGTATCTTTTCACTGATAATTGATGACATCCCACTCAAGTACCTCTAAATTTTAACTTTCTAATCCTTGATGAATGCAACATATTTTGGCAACTGTAAGAATCTTCTCTCATACTCATCTATTATCATACTCCCAAGCTTGAGTTCAAAGAAATCCTTCATTTTCTTGTCATAGTATCGCTTGTTTAAGTATTTCTTTTGAAAATACCTCTTGAACTCCCTCCAAGTAACCTTCTTCTCATCAATGTGTTGCACTTGCACGAATTGATCCCACCACATTGATGCTTTTCCCTTTAGTTGATAGATGGAAATTCTTCCTTCTACATGCACAGAGTAATTATGCAGCTGGAAGTACTTCCTCATGTCCAACAACCAAGTCTCCACATGTTCATCCTTCTTGTGATCACCATCAAAGGTAGGAGGCTTGATCTTATTCATTTCTCCCTACATATTTTCCACCCCAGTCCTTATCTTATGATTTTTGACAAGAGATGGACTTGAGCTACTGCACACTTTCCTAAATGAATGCTTTGGTGAGTGGTGATGATTCTTTTCAGCGCTTCTTGTTTTTCTTATTTCATCATGAGACATGTGACTCCTTAACTTGCTTGACTATGTCTTATTATTCATTTTATTTTCTATTATGTCCAAGCTTTGCATCAATTTGATATTGAAGCTATCTTGTTTCTCCTTGGCCTTAATAAGCTTTCCATTATCATCTTTGTATATTTCGACACCTTTTTGCAGTCCCTTGATGGTTTCTACCAAGTTTATGCACTCCTCCTTGGATTATGTACCATCAACACCAAAACCGGCATACAAATCCCCGAATTCATCACCATGGTTGTAAGCTCTTTGCGCATCTTCCATGCTTTCGGACTTGCTACGCTGATACTATCCTTATCTAATCGATGTTAATTCTGTAAAATCTTTTATGAAACTCAACACCATTTTTTCAGAATCATTTCTTATGATTCCTTGAACGATTTTAACATCCCGAATTCTAGTGTGCACACCCACGCATCAATATTATGCATGCACCACAAGTTTTTCTCCATGTGTCCCCAACTTTTAGTGCACACACCCATGCACCATTATTTACTATGCATTTCCCACGTTGCACCCTGCAACTTCAAAATTTAGTGTGCACACTTGCACATTCTTATTTTATACGCACCATAGCCACACTGTAATTCCAAATTCGGCCACTTACCAGCTTGAATTTTTCCTTATGTAGGTACTCGGCCCATGCAAGATATGTGTTTAAACCTAAGCTCTAATACCACTTTGTAACATACCTATCCTCCCAGCTAGGTACCACTACTACAACTCTCCCAATACAACTCTAATACCAATTTGTAACGTACTCAACCTCATAGCTAGGTACCAGCTCTGATATCAATTTGTAATGTACCCAACCTCCCAGCTAGGTACCGCGCTCTGATACCAATCGGTAATGTACCCAACCTACTATTGAGAAACTCTAATCCAAAATCTAGTGCAAAAATTCTACTCTATAACATTGGTCTACACAAAATACTTGAAGTAACACACTCGACCCCAAGTTGGGTCTCACCACACAAACTTTCCTCTTCTAACGCAACTTTTAACAGCGGAGGTAACACAATTGAAGTGCACATAGAAGCATACCGAGCACACAACATTATTGTGCATGTAATCCATTATGAACATGTGATCACTATTGTGCGTGCTACCATTCAGGCATCATATGTGCATTTTATTCTCCTTGTGCGTGCAGACTGCTTTCCTGTGTGCACAAGCAAATCTAGTCTATTGTGCACACAGAATATACTCCTGCATGCATGGTCATTCTAACCCCGCCTCAGAGACTCATGACCATTATTATAAGGTTAAATTAATAGGAATAAATAATAACAATTTTCATACTCAACATGTACGACTACAATACTAAATATCAATGCCACACTTACATGTGCAAGCATCATTATACAGAATAAAAATAATTACTTATATGCAACATCATACAAGAATTAAATCCATACCATACATGGGTAATTAAGCACACAATAAATGACACAAACACATAAAGGACACTTTTTTTTTTATGAAAAGTTACCAACTACGCGCAGAACTCAGTCCTTCCTCCCAACCATAGACTCTGTTTCTCATAAAATTTCGACAACAGGTCACCCCCGGTATGGGGATTAAACTCCACCAGGGAAAAAGGATTCATAATTCCATACTAAGGTATGATAAACAACATAATTTCTCAATCCAAGGTTCCCACTACTGCAACTAGTCCACAGTCTCTCATTCCCCACATGCCACCCTCTCAGCAACTACTGTAACTAGTCCCACCCCAAGAAGTGTTCCCCTTCTTTGCTCAACAGTCACTCGGCTACCCCACTTTCATTTCAAGGATTTAACAAAAATTTGGAAAGGAAGTCTCATATCCCTATAACTAATGTCTAGTTCACCAAGGAACAATTCTCAACAAATCTCTCACCTGGAGAGAATTCCCATGGGCCTAACAACGCACCTCTTTGACAAAAAACTGGTTTTTCCCAAGCATAGGGTTATACAATGGTAGTCCCAAGTTTATATAGTTGGAATGATGAAGGAAAAATGAGTGAATCCCTCCAAAATATACTAAGGCTCAACAATATATTTGCACGCCTTAAACTGGACACTTGTCACCTTCAGAATTAGCTTTAGCCACATGGTGGACTTTGTTGCTCATAAACTTTCAACAACAGGTCATCCCCGAGATGGGGATTAAACTCCAACAGGGAAAAAGGATTCCTAATTTCATACTAAGGTTTGATAAAAAATGGAATTGCTCAATCCAAGGTTCCCACTACTGCAACTAGTCCACAGTCTCTCATTCCCCACATGCCACAGTCTCCTCAACTACTGCAACTAGTCCCACCCCAATAAGTGTGCCCCTTCTCTTCTCAACAGACACTCAACTTCCCCACTTCCCTTTCGAGGATTCAACAACATGCTGGAAAGGAAGTTTCATATCCCTGTAACTAATTCCTAGTGCACCAAGGAACAATTCCCAACAAATCTCTCACCTGGAGAGAATTCCCATGGGCCTGACAACCCACCTCTTCAACAACAAGTCTCTCCTCTAGAGAGAATTCTCACGGGCCTAACAACCCACCTCTTCAACAAAAAAACTCTCGCCTGGAGAGAATGCTCACGGACCTAACAACCTGCCTCTTCAACAACAAAACTCTCACCTAGAGAGAATGCTCACAAGCCTGACAACCCACCTCTTCGAAAACAAACTAGTTTTTCCCAAGCACAGGGTTATACAATGGTAGTCCCAATTTTAGATAGTCAGAATGATGAAGGAAAAATGAGTGAATCCCTTCAAAATATACTAAGTCTCAACAATATATTTTCATGCCTTAAACTGGACACTTGACACCTTCAAAATTAGCTTTAGCCACATGGTGACTCGTTCCAATCCCTCGGGAACTTAGGATAAATAAATATCCAGAAATTATACTTTTCGAAAATATTAATAAATTATTCCCTTGGACTCAAATTCCCCCCCTTTACATTTTCGGTGGATTTATCCCCCCATCTCTTTTCATTTGATCTTTTTGTACGCAATGATGTGATATTATTAATAACTTGAGTGTGATTACATTTTACAGGAATAGGTGCACTGGC
>JZKD02S0898319.1:218149-235629 GCA_000966675.3 Picea glauca
TGCGCGGGTCAAAACACATGGCCCGTGGCTTTTTCAAACTTTAATGTAACCATATATTATAATATGCGCGGGGTTTGTATTTTGTGGAGCCCCCGGTCGTGGAGCTATGTATTGACATGTGCCCATGAAATGGAGCGCGGGAGTCAGTTTGCATGGTTCAAACGGTTAAACCACTTTTTCACCCAGCCTTTGGTCATATGCGCCATACGCCCAGGTGCCGAGGCGGTTAGGGGCTGGCGCGCCCTTAACCGTCCTACGGTTTTCACCGTTGGCGCAGTTGCGCCCGGTGCTGGGTTTTTACGCTTAAAAGAGCATGTGAGCCAGGTTTGTTCAAGGAGGGTACAAATTGTAGAACCAGAGACAACAAGCTTGGAGAAGGAGACTTCCAGGAGGCCTATCTTTCTCATTTTTCGACTGATTGAGGTGCCAAAAGAGCCCAGACAGGGGTTTTGGGACGCTGGGAAGCCATTATAGCAGTCGGTTTTTCAATTTGAACATTGTAAGACATGTTTTTGAGCACTTTTGAGCAATTAATAATAATGATCCATTGGAAGCTGGACCAGGAGATGTAGCCCAGAAGAGGGGTGAACTCCTTTATCAATTGTTGTGCACATGTGTTTATGTCCAATGTTTATGTTGTTGTCTATGTGTATTTTGCATAAGTAATCCTTAATTTATGCGTTGCAAATTGATCTTGTTGCTTTAAACACATAACATTTAACTTGCAATAATTATTCAAGTTTTTCAAGTCTTCTTCAATTTTAAATCAATAAATGAGATTGGGTGCTCACCCCCTTTCTTATTATTTTGTGTGAGCATTGTTGCAAGAGAATGGTCAGATGAAAATGTATATACCAAAAAGTCTACACTTAAATATGGACTATGTAATGTTGGGGCTGCTACAATTATAGATTTTGATTTTTCCGAAGGATTCTTTCTCAATAGAGTTCCATTTAAAAACAATATATTTCTTAATCGTTTTTTGTAAAGGCTTGATGGTTTCAGGAAAGTCTAGCAAAAACCTTCTAACAAACTTTATTTTTCCAAAGATGATTGCATTGCCTTCTTTTTAATGGGCATGGAAATTTGTGTGATATTTTTTTTTTCTTTCTATATCAATGAGAGTCTCATCTTTTGAAATAATGTTTCCAAGAATTTTTCCTTATGAAAATATGAAGATTCTATTTTTTGGATTGAGATAAATGTCATACCTTGGATATCTTTCAAAAATAAGTTTCAGATGGTGTATGTGGTTTTCCCTAATGTTTTACTAGACTGTTACATCATCTAGGTTAACCATTGCACTTTGATTTATAAGCCCCATAAATGTATTTCCATGGCTCACTCGAAATATCTTTAACATCGATCAATCCAAAAGGAATATGAAAATAGGTGAATGTTCCCCATTTCATACGAAATGTGATTTTAATCATGTTAGATCTCAAGGCTAACAAGTGTTATTTTCATCAGACATGTGAGTGATGTTCATGGTGTTGTTTCTATGTTTTCTTGATAGTTCATGGGTTTGTATGATGGGTTTGTAGTATGGTTGTATTCTTTATGATTACATCTTCATGATACTTGCCTTAGCTTGAAGCATTAGCTCTCATAACTAACACACTTATGGTTGGGGCTTCTTAGTGTGAATTCCCTAGAATATTTTGGTATGTTTTGATAAGACTCACATTGGATCACTCTCACACTTGGTTACATTAAGAAGCATGGGGGTGACTAGGTAGATTTAACAAGCATAAAGGTGGAATATTGTTGCTAGAATATTAACTTTGCTCTATTCATTAGTTGCATCCATAAATTGAATCTAGTTAGCCGCACACATAATTCAAACGTGTTTGAAATTTTCAACCTGCACTCCATATATGTCATTGTATTACCAACATCAAGAAGTTGTACTTGTAATTCAAGATGGTTTTTTTTTTTTAAATAAATATGTCATATCCTCTTAGAAAGGATATAGAATAATTGCTTGATCTTCCAAATAATCAATGTGTATACTTATGTGCATCAACTAAACAACATGGTATAGTAATCATGGGTGCTAACTTATGGAATTGATAGCATTATTAGTAAAGATGTTAATGTAAGTATGAACTTGATCCAATTAGATTTATGATTTTTTAAAGTCGGCCCTACATAAGTCATGAACAAATTTCAATTTTTTTAAAGGTCGGCCCTATATGATTTCAAATTACTTTCCAAGTTGTCCCTTGCTTAACCTTGGAAAATTACTATAAAAAGGAAGGAACGACTTCATTTTCAAGCATCCATTTATATTCTCTCTATATCTATTCCAGTTCCTTTAGTGTGGAAGAGGGTGTTGGATCATTTATGGAAACTTGATGGTATATATGACTCATATTTCATACCTATTCTAAGGGTCTAGGTAATGGATGATTCAATGGGATTCTCACTAGCTCAACTTTTCAGATCGTGTGGCATATCTATTTTCTAAGGGGATGTGTCCAGCATAGCTCTAACCAATAGTTTAATTGCTCTAGTTTTTATGAAGTAGTCTTGGTTTCAGATTGGATACAATGTTGAGTTTGAGGAAGCATAAAACTATTTGTATGCGGGGATTAATTCTAGAGTTGATGAAGTCCATTGGGTTTGAGCAATGACAATTATGAATTTGTTTTCATTTGTTTCCAATTCTATATTCTTCTATCATGGCAGAAATTTTTCAAAGAGCATTTACATTGTGAGCCTATATGATCATATATTTATTTCCTTTGTTGGGAAAAAAAAATTGGGCCACTGTATTTCAAACTAGATGGTGATATTAAAAGAGAAATAATACTTCTCCCAAGGTTATATGACAATGTCTTCATGCACAAATTTGAGTTCATTAAAACCCAACCATATGAGAATCCATCACTCATGGGAAGTCATGACATATTAGAAGGTTTCATTATCACAACAACTGGAAATATTTGAGTTATGTGTCATCCTGGAGAACATTTAACATATAAAAAAGGTACATTCATAGTAACCAAAGACCAGGCTTAAGGGTTTTAAGACCATTTCATATAACAACAAGCCTTATACATAGACAACAACTTATCCAGATGCATTCACATCCTTTTCAAACATTGTGTACTTGGAAATTTGTTTGATGGGTGGAGCTCAAATGATGTATAGACCCTAAAATTGCAATAGGGCACATTTTTAACTGTTAGGTAGTTTTTTCTATACTCCTAGGTGATTTTTCCAATGGAAACTGAGGTTATAAACATTCTAATTGAAGTATGGAGGTCGTTGATATAGCACGTAGACATACAAGAGCACTTCCATAATTTTTTAGCTGATTTGTGGTATGAATATGTTGGCATTTACCTTTCATCGCTGCTTATTTTCAAATCCATCTCAACATTTCAATGGTTTATGATCTAGAAATTTCATTTCTAACAAGCCCTGAGAATCATTGGATACAAGTCTAAGAACAATAAGAAAGGAGGGTGACTGCTATTTCAAATTCTATAGCAAAAGATGGTCATCTATAGGTTGTTTAAATAAAAATAAAAAAACATGTAAATGTCTATTGAAGGGTAGATTTGATGGGATTTCCTGTAGCAGATTTATCCTCCTTTATAATTTTTAGAAAGTGACTTACCCACAAACAAGATAAAATGGTAAGTGTAACAATTATAAAAAGCGAGAAACAAGTAATTGGGGTACATAATGAGGAAATCTTAGTAGCACCCTATAAGATTATAATATTGAAGGCTATTTTATAGGAGAGGAAGCTCATGGATTCTAGCCAATGGTTTTGGCTCAAGGTTTTATCTTTTGGTTTTGAACACATGGTTTTGACCCCCTAATTTCTTAAAATTGGCCAATAGTTTTAGAGCCGATGGTTTTGGTTCAAAGTTTTAACTTTTGGTTTTGACCCCCTAATTTCTTGAAACCATCCAATGGTTTTAGCAGATGGTTTTAGAGCCAGTGGTTTTTGGGAATGGTTTTAGCTAATGGTTTTGTCCATGTTTTGTTGGGTGCACATTGTATTTACTCATGGTTTTTGTGAGGATATTAATATATAAAATAGATATCATCTTCATTTTCAATATGGATTGGATTTGTTGGTGAATAAAATAAAATCATTTTTATAAATCATACTTATGTTATTTTTCTATCTTGGTAATTGTTTTAGGGTTTCATTGTAAAGGGTTAGAAAGAATGTGTGTATGTAACAAATATATTGGATGAAGAAACTAACAAGGAGCCATAAGAGGAGAATATTGTTATCATAGGAAGAGCTTATGAGGTGAAGTTGGTGAGGTGACATTGGAAAACCTCCTAAGATCCACAAAGCTAGTACCCATCTTTGAGACTTTGAGTGAAGGTGATATTTTGTGTGGTAACAAACCCTATCTATTTATGCCACCAATACATATTTATAACTCAATAAACCATATATAAGTGAACACATTTATGAACTTTATACCTACTACAAGATTTGTTCCATGGGATTAACAAGGTAGTTGTCTTTGTTTTATGCTCTATTCAAATTTCAAAAGTCCACACACAATTTGATTTCTCCTTATTTTTTTGTAACTAGAACCATATTTGATACCCATTTAGAATGGCTAACTTTGAAAATAATCTTAGAATCTAGCAATTTCTTCAACTCCTTCTAGATTAATGGTTCTAACATTGGATGCACTTTCCTCAATTTTTGTTGCAATGGTTGACACCTTCCTTCAAGGGAATGACATGTTCTATAATTCTCATGTCATAGGCCTTTAAATAATCATAAAACTAAGAAAAAAATATCTATACTATCTAAATAAGTGAATGTAATCATGTCTTTCAATTAGCGAGCAACAAGTTCCAAAATTAATTCATAATTCATAAGCACCCAAATTAATCAATTCAAAATTCATGGAAGTGTTGTTGGTATTAACATTTACAAATCCTCAAAATATACTATGTAGATCGTACAACTTCTCCAAATTTCAGACCTTCTTTGGAATGGAATTACCTTTAATACCTTTCATTCCATGGTGTTCATTTTGTAAATCTATTGAGTGATCTCCATCATCAATTAATGCATCTTTGAAGGTATCTTCATCGGTTATAAATAGATAATATGTTGATCATCATTAAACACCCTCCAGTTTGCAATATTATTAGGGATTCATGGGATAAAAATTCAACAGAAAACCCATCATTTATTGGAGTCAGCTTAGAAGCAACATTAGCCAACATATTAGTAGGTACATTTTTAGATTAAGGAACAAAAGTAATATTAAAAGCATCAAATTTATCAATTAACTTCCATACCTCAATCTAATAACTTTTCAAATGAGGTGATAATAAATTAATTTCACCTTTAAATCAATTAATTTGAATTGGTGCATTCAAATCCAATCCTACATACAACTTCTCCAAAGTTCAAACCTTCTTTGGAATGGAATTACCTTTAATACCTTTCATTCCATGTTGGTAATTTTGTAAATCTATTGAGTGTCCTTCATCATCAATTAGTTCATCTTTGAAGGCATCTTCATTGGTTAGAAATAGATAATATGTTGATCATCATTAAACACCCTCCAATTTGTAACATTATTAAGGATTCATGGGATAAAAAGTCAATAGAAAACCCATCATTTATTGGAGTCATCTTAGAAAAAACATTAGCACATTAGCCAACATATTAGTAGCTACATTTTAGATTAAGGAACAAAAGTAATATTAAAAGCATCAAATTAATCAATTAAATTCCATACCTCAATCTAATAACTTTTCAAATGAGGTGATAAGAAATTAATTTCACGTTTAAATCAATTAATTTGAATTGGTGCATTCAAATCCAAGCCTGCATACAACGTCTCCAAAGTTCAGACCTTCTTTAGAATGGAATTACCTTTAATTCATTTCATTCCATGTTGGTCATTTTGTAAATCTATTAAGTGTTCTTCATTATCAATTATTGCATCTTTTAAGATATCTTAATTGGTTAGAAATAGATAATATGTTGATCATCATTAAACACCATCTAGTTTGTAACATTATTAGGGATTCATGGGATAAAAAGTAAATAGAAAACCCATCATTTATTGGAGTCAGCTTAGAAGCAACATTAGCCAACATATTAGTAGCTACATTTTTAGATTAAGGAACAAAAGTAATATAAAAAGCATTAAATTCATGAATTAAATTCCATACCTCAATCTAATAACTTTTCAAATGAGGTGATAAGAAATGAATTTCACCTTTAAATCAATTAATTTGAATTGGTGCATTCAAATCCAAGCCTACATGAGACAAGGTGGAATTTTTCTATTGGAGATTAACCAAAATGCAGCCAACCCTTGCACCTTCATGTGACTTATATCCATTGAAAAACAGGTTGAATGTCAATGTTTACATTCAATTTAGTCGAAATACTAATGTCTACATATAATATGGTACAATTATTATTTTCATTAGTGCGAGTACAGTGAAGGATTTTGGACTATTTTTCAAAATTCAAGGGTGATTATCCTGTTGTATAACTCCAATTTTAGTTTCAATAAAACAATTTTCCAAAATGTAATTGTGTGAGATGTGGTGAATACATGCACAAAATATCTAGTTAGAAAAAAAACATACACAACTTGCAAAGGTGAGGAGAAGAGAGAAAAATTGGAGTGAAAGACTACAAAATTATATTAACCAAATGAAAGAATGATTAAATACAAATGATAGACTCTGCACATCTCAACTAATGCTCCATAGTGGTGTTCTAGAGAGATCTGGACACACACAAGAAGTTACTGGACATAACTGCCACAAAGTCCTAGTGAACTGGTCATGTAGTCCTCAGTTAACTGGACAGACCAGAGTGAAATGAGGAGGAGATCAAGCGTGCACAAGGAATGTTCCTTCCTAGTGATGATACCAAGGTAAGTTTGAATTCATAGGGATGATCACGAGGTTACTTTGTGATAAAACCAAAGTTACCCTGAATGACTCCACTCTGCTAGACAATGAAGAGAATATTCTCCTAGAATGTAGGAGAGGTTCCTAAAAAATAGGAGACCCTCAATAATGAATAATAAACATAGGAAAAATAAGGAAAAATATAATAGTTGTGTGTAATATCTCCAACACCCCCCCTGAACACTATTATGGGGTAATGAAGAATGGGTCTCGACAACAAAGGCCGTGTTAGGTACCCAAAAAAAATGCAACTAATGAACATTGAAATAAAGTGAGGAAAGAGGGAAAAAATCATGGGGAAAACCCCCCTCAAGGTACAATGCATCAAAATAAGAAAATACGGTTGTTAATCATTTGTGTCCTTCACTCCAAGACGATCGTGCAGAGAGTGAAACTTCTGATCAGTGAAAGTTTTGGTGAAGATGTCAATAGTCTATTGAGGAAGGACATAACTGGAGGTCGATGATACTATCCTGGAATATATCTCTAATTTAGTGCATATGGATCTTGATATGCTTTATTCATTGTTGTTGCAATGGGTCTCTGCAGAACTTGAGATTACTCTCATTGTCACACCAAATGACAACCGGTCTGTGGAATTGGATGCCCAACTCGGTAAGGAAGTTATGTAGCCACAATGCCTAGATGGTAATGTTAACTAATCCTCTATACTTGGACTCAATTGAAGATAGAGAAATAGTAGACTAATTATTGCTCAACCAACAGATAGGCCCTGAACCCAAACTGAGAGTGTATTCAGATGTGGACCTTCGATCACTGTTGTCTCCTACCCAATTGAAATATGTGAAGCCTATGAGATCTAATACAAATATTGATGCATATTAATGAATCCCAGAGCTGATGGTGCCCTGAACGTACTGAAGGATACACTTTGTAGACTTCTAGTGTAACTCATGCATCTCTTACATGTACCTAGAGACTTCTCCCACTGCATATTATAGGTCTGGTTAGGAATGGGGGAGGTACAAAAAAAATCCCCACGAGTTGTCTGTATAGAATGTTGCCAACCAGTGGAGTATCCCTGCCATCTTCAAGCCTTAACCTAGATAGGAAGGGTGTAGGGGTAGACTTGCAGTCTGTCATGTGGAATCTCTCCTTGAGACCCCGAGCATACTTGGGTTGAGATATCTTGATTCCTCAAGCATCTAGACTAATCTCAAGACCAAGTAATTAGTGGAGTGGACCCATTCCCATCATAAAAAACCTTTCATGCAGAATCTGCTTCACCATAGGAATCGAAGAAGTTGAGCAACCAATGATCATAAGATCATCCACATAAAGAACTAGAATCAAAATTGAATTAGTATATCTAAGCATGTAGACATTTGGATCAGATTTGCATCTCACAAAATTCTGGGACAATAGGTAGGAGTCCATCTTGGCATATCATTCTCCCAGGGCCTGTTTAAGGCCATAGAGAGACTTCTTGAGCTTGAAAACCAAAGTTGAATCTTATATGAAGCTAGGTGGTTGCTCCATGTAAATCTCCTCTAAGAGATCTTTTTGAAGAAATGAGTTCTTCGACACATCCATCTGATGGAATTCCCATCCTTTGGTTGTCAAAATAATAAGGGCCAAACGAATGGAATCCATCTTTGCTACAAGAGTGAATGTCTCATCGTATTCTATGTCATGGATCTACTGAAACCCTTTGGCAACTAGTCTCACCTTGTATCTAATAACATTTCCATATGTTACGCTCTTGGTCATGTAGACCCATCCACATATGACAAGCTTCTTCCTAAAGGAAGGGGAACTAGATCCCAATTTTGGTTCTTGAGGAGGGAGTTGTACTCCTCCATCATGGTTGATTCCCTAAAGGTATTCCCTATGGCCTCACCATAGATATGCAAGTCTGAAGACTGGGCCACATAACAGTGCATAGGAAACATGGGATCAGTGGATATGAGTACAGAAGGAGGCTCCTCGAACTAAGATCGAGTCCTCCTAAGATATGTTGGATCCCTAACAAGATATCCTTCATCGTGAAGAGTGGTATGTGCCCACTTGGGCCTCTGCTCTGGCTCCTCACCTACCTATACTGTAATACCCTAGTTTTGAGCCTCGTATTAAATAATGTATTTTGTTAATGAAAGGCTAGAGTGCCCAAACAATTAAAAGAGGCCAGTGCACCTAGGAAATGTAATGTTTTGATCATTATTAATAATAAATACATCATTGGCTATTATACGGACAAGGACAAGAATTATAGGGGGATATGATTCCAAAAGAGAGGGGGCTTGAGGGGCTAAGTATTTATTTTATATTTTATTTACCCATTTTCATTTTAATGGAGAATAGTAGTTACATGAGCTTCTTGCGGGGAAGGCCATCTGGTTCCTTAATTCCAAGAAATACATAAACCCATATTTGGTTTGTTGTGGGGTGGTTCTTCTTCACTCACTCACTCATTGTTCATTGCTCACACCTTTCATTATTTTCTCTCTCCACTCATTCTTTCACCCACTCATCTTTCCTCATTCTTGTTTTGGCTTGGGAAAGGGAAAAAAAAAATTGGAGAGGAACCATGGTTTTGTTGGCTGTAAAGACTGTTGGTGTATTTGAGCCATGAATTAATGCCTTCATGTCTAAGATGCTTTGGCCTGTGTTCAGTTTTTCTCACAGCTATGAATCCTGAGAGTCCCATCATAGAGATTCTTGACTAGATACACTAGAGCCCTAGAAGGGGATGGACAGCCTGAGGGACTGCGTGTCAGAGAAGGCGGTCCATTATTTTGGGTTGTGAAGGATGGGTAGAAGTCATTTGGTGTACTTTGGATTGTTGTGGGTGTTGAAAATCCTATGAGAGCTTGAGTGCTTACTGGTTTGGGAAGTTGAGTGACACTCTGGAACTGTCCTTGTGGATTCATATCCCTAGCTCGGGGGTGACATTGTTGTTGAGACTTGGAACAATAGTGTCTATGGTTGGGTGGAATGTCCTTGGTCTGCAGCCAGTTGATGATTCATTTCATGAAAGATAAGTGCTCTCTGTCATGGTTTTATTTACCTATGTATTTATCTATGAAGTTCGTATCTATAATATGCATGCTTGTTGGTTATTGTTGTGCATGACATATGTCTCATTTATTTATTTTCTAGCATGAATCTTTAACTCTACATGTGAGTATTTCATACCTCTTCATTAATTAGAAATTTATCTGAATTTGAGATAAGTTCAAAAGTGAGTTTTCTGGTAGTGTGCCCCACCCATGGGTGGTTGGGTATGTTTTTGTTGCAGTAGCGTAGCTGACATGTGGGTGGATGGGTACGTTACAGATTGGTATCAGAGACTCAGGTTGAAACACTAGACTGGTATGGGCCAGAACTCTTGGATAGGGTATTATGGTTAAGAATGAATATGTCCTTGAAATCTTAAAGATTAGGAGAGATAGCATTGCAAAGATCGCACAGAAACCAGACCAACGTGTAGACATAGATCCTTTGTAAAGGATCATAGAATCGTCACCATTCCCTTTTGAATCTAAGAGCGATCACCTCCGTGGAATCAAGGATTTCTGGATCATTAGATCGGAAGGCAGGTGAAAACGGATAGTCAGATAAAGGTGAAACTAGAGGCTAGGAGAGATTAAGTCACAATTGTTAGATCGAACTTGGTGATCATCAGTCGTTGATAGAAGCTAAGCAAGAGATGAAAAACTTTGGAAATTCATCGCTTCGACAATTATGGGAGACAAGAAGAAGCATGAAAAGGATGAAGTCACGAAGTCCCACTGATTGTCTGATATAATAGGAGTCTCGGGCGAAATCTTAGTCGTTAGTCAGAGCCAGCTGGCATTGACCACTTAGGGAAGTTTAACTCCAAGAGAATTGAACCCTTTTAGAACTACTATAACCCGGAGTCCAAGAGCGTCGAAGTCCTAAAGTCTCGTCTCAAGTTAGATCGAGGGAAGGACTTCAGAAGTAATGTTGACCGTCAAATATAGCAATGGTGGAAGGAAAGAAAAGTTTTGGAACTTCATAACTTCGCCACTTTGAAGATTACTAGAGAATGGAAAAATCCCTGAAGTGCCTAAACCACGAAGTGTAAAGCTGTCATCATGAAATCACGAAGGCCGTAAAATATGGAGCAGAGAATGTGGATCATCCATTTGATGGATGATGCATTGTAGGCCACGTGGCAGGGGTGCCATGTGGGGAGACGTGTCACCCGAATTCAGAACCTTTTGGGCCCCAACCTGTTCACTTTTTAGTGACACGTGGCATGCATGCCATGGGTACATGTCACCACAGGTGACATCAACATGCCATGTCATCTCCGAGAGTATGGCCTCCGGGGGTGTCCAACGTCTCTACCAGTGAAAGTGTCAAAGTCCCAGAATAATGAATTCATGTAGATTGTCGATCTAAGATCCCTTCGGGACCTTTCTCAACCATTATATTGAGCAGTGTAAGGATGGCGTAAGAAATTCAGTAGGTATCACTCCAGGGAGGTTGAACAACTTGGGAGTGAAAACATCTCAGAGTCCTAGAGCGTCGAAGTCCTGAATTGATTAAGGACTGTCTGTCCCAATGCTTGATTAAGCCTTAGCTGTCAGATTAAATAGTGGAAGGATAGGGTACGTACTTCGGTAGGTATAACTCTAGGGGGAGTTGAACAACGCATGAGTTGAAATCGCCCGAAGTCTCGGAGCATTGAAGTCCTGATCTAGTTAAGGGTCGTCCATCCCAGCACTTGATTAAGTCGTGACCATTGATCTTGTTGAAGCCTCGTGATGGGGCGGGATTGTCCGTTCAATGGGAGATTAAATATCGACCATCCTATCTACTAGTAGAGTTATTGGAAGGGTTTTGGCGAAGTTTAACTCTGAGAGAAATCGGACGATTGAAAAGGGAGAATAGTCGAAGGCCAAATTTTGGAGGACTTTGTCTGAGCGTCAATCTCATGAAAAAGTATAGGGGATCAATCAGAGGTGAAAAAGTATTTGGAAGTAACCAAGTCCTCATACATTATGTTCAAGCAAGATCATGTGTAGAATAATATAGAGGATGACGCTAAAGAGTTAATAAGTTCATGGTTTCGAGCCATGGTCACATGGAAAGTGGTTTGAAGGAAGCGCCTGTGCAAAATTTGAATTGTGTATCAGCTAAAGGAGATGTGGAATTTTTCAATAAGATCTTGTTGGAAAACAAAAGAAAAGGGGCTGAAAGTGAATTTTTTTTCGGGAAGCCATAACTTTCAGCTCGGATATCGAATTGGGGCAAGATTACATTCATTGAGAAAGATGATTCAGAGGAGAATAACGTGAAATTGTTATAATATGGAGAATGATAATATATTCTTGATGAATTGAGAAGAAAAAGGATATGCAACATTGTTTGGAAAAAAAATTAATATGCATAATTCTAACAAAATGGTTGCTTGCACATTTTGCAAAATTAGAGGGGTGTAAGCATATCAATTCAGTATAATAATGCATATTCAAGAAATTGAAGAAGGCGAGGGAGCTTCCATCCATGATAAAGAGGCCAAAGGTCATAATATCAGTGTTGGTAATGTAGAGACAGAACCCAACGGATACCAGGCTAGAGGGGAGTAAGAAACATTGATACAGACTGTGAGAAGCCTGAAAATAGAAGTGTAAAGTTACAAAAAAAACAATGAGATATTGATAAGAGAAAAAAATTAGATAAATTCTCAAGTGATGCAGATCTTAAATCAGTTTCAGAGGTAAACAAAGAATGGATCAAACTCAAAATAGGAGGAAGAGGGAAGATGTCATGAAATAAGAGATTACCACAGAAGAACTAGTTATTCAAGAAGTGCTAGCAGAAATCATAGACATCACTCACCTGCCTACTCAACAAGGAAATTTATGCATTTGAAGATTCCATAAGTAGTCCAGAGGTGTCTCCTGTTAGGCACCAGAGAAGAAGACATGAATTGGACAGTTTGCAAGGAGAGTTGAGGAATCTTAAGCCACCATCCTTTGATGGTGAAAGAGAAATGGAAGACAATGATGAGGCATGGTTGCTTGGACTCAGGAGGTATTTTCAACTGCATAAATGCCCATCAAACCTAGAAGCCAGAATTTCCACATACCATTTACATGGGAAAGTTGCTATGTGGTGGGATCAACTAAATCAAGTTGAGCACATTAATGAGAGTAGGATCACTTAGAAGCAGTTCAGGAAATAGTTTTAGAAGGAGTACCTTTCAGAACACTTCTATGACAAGAAAATCCAGGAGTTATTTTAAATTAGGCTGGGAATAATGACCATGGAAGAGTATGAAAAACAATTATTGGGGATGCTAAAGTATGTGGGATTTATAAAATATGAGAAGGTGAAAATACAGAGGTTTTTAAGTGGATTTCCATCCTTTTATAAATATAAGATTCAATATGATGAACCCATGAATTTGACTAAGACCATCAAGAAGGATAAGTACATGTATGAGAAAGGCAAGGACAAAGAATCCATACAGAAATATTGGAAGAATAAGAAGAAGGAGAAATCTGATCAGAGGAGGAAGTGATTCAAACCTCCTTTCAATATAAATATCCCTAATAAAAATCATCAAGACCAGTATGCTAAGGATGAATCCAAGAGATAGGAATTCTTGGGAAAAAGGGGAAGACCACCAATCCAATGTTGGGGATGCAAAGAAGATCACATGTACAAGGATTTCCCTCACAGAAACGACAAAGTGAAGATCATGCACAACATCCAAGAGGCTACAACAGTAGAATACATGGGAAGAATTTATGCAGCCTTAGATGATCGAAAAGAACAATACCAATCCAATATGATCAAGGTGGAAGGTAAGATAATTAATCATCATGTTGTTATTTTAATTGATTCAGGAGAAATTCATTGTTACATTGATCCTAAAATAGTAGATAGATTATGTTTGGAGAAAAGTAAGCTTCAAAAATCAAGTTTGGTTCAGCTAGCCACTGGAACCAAAAGGCGAATCTATGATATGGTGAGAGGTTGTTCCATAAGTGTTAATTGTGTGAATACTAATGTTGATCTAAATATTATACCATTGGGATATTATGATATTCTAATTGGAATGGATTAGTTGGACAAGAAACATGTTGTCCTAGATTGTCATACCAAGAAATTTACATGTCTTGATGAATAAGGAAAACAAAGCACTATGAAAGGAGTTCCAAGACCCATATCTATTAGGGAGATTTCAGCCTTAAAACTAAAGAGATGTTTCAAAAAAGGATGTCAATTGTATGCACCCCATGTGGAGGAGCCAGAAAAGACAAAGGGGCCAAGCCTTGAAGAATTTTCGGTACTACAAGAATTTGAAGTTGTATTCCAAGAAATACTAGGGTTGCAACCAAAGAGGGAGATATATTTCTCTATTGATTTAGTGCCAGAAGCTACCATGGTATCAAAAAAACTCTACAGAATGAGTACACCGGAATTAAAAGAATTACAAATGCAATTGGAAGAATTGTTGAAGAAAGGGTACATACGTCCAAGTGTTTCACATTGTGGAGCACTAGTACTCTTTGTCAAAAAGAAGGATGGAACTTTGAGGCTGTGTATTGACTTTCAACAGTGGAATAAATCCACTGTAAATAACAAGTACCTTCTACCCAGAATTGATGACCTCTTTGATCAACTAAGAGGGGGCAGAGTTATTTTCAAAGATAGACTTGAGATCAGGGTACCATCAGGTAAGAATCAAGGAAGAAGACATCAATAAGACAGTCTTTAGAACCAGGTATGGGGATTACAAATTTGTAGTGGTGTCATTTGGACTATCCAATGCACTAGTTGTATTTATGTGCTTAATGAACGACATATTCATAAATTACTTGGATAAGTTTTTCATAGTATTCATGGATGACATACTTTTCTATTCTAAGTTAGAGGAAGAGCATGAACATCACCTAAGCTTGGTATTGCAAGTGTTGAGGGAACATCAGTTGTATGCCAAGATTAGTAAGTGTTATGTTTACCAAGAATAGATCCATTACTTGGGACACATTATTTCAGAACATGGTATAGCAGTATATCCAGAGAAATTATATTGAAGCCACTAGAGGATGGCCAACACCCAGGAATGTTTTAGAAGTTAGAACTTTTATTGGATTAGTTGGTTACTACAGAAGATTTATAGAAGGGTTCTCTAAGATTGATCATCCCATCACTTCTTTGAAAAATAAGGGAATTAAAATTGAATGGACCTTTGATTGTGAAGAGAACTTTAATTTGTTGAAAGAATTACTTACTAGTGCACATGTTTTAAAGATTGTTGACCCAAATGAAAGTTTTGTGGTATGTACAAATGCGTGCAAGGAAGGACTTGGTGGATTCCTCACTCAAAATGGACATGTCATTGGTTATGAGTCCATAAATCTTAAAGAACATGAGAGGAACTATGCCACACATGACTTGGAACTTGCTGCCATTGTTCACACATTGAAGATGTGGAGGAATTATCTCATGGGGAAGAGATTTGAATTAAGAACATACCACAGTGGTTTGAAATATCTTTTTGAACAACCAACTTTGAATGCCATGCAAACGAGATGGCTCGAACTTTTAAGTGAATACAATTTTGGCATAAAGCATATCAAAGGAAAAGAAAATAAAGTTGTTGATGCACTTAGTAGAAGAGTACATATCGTGCATTCTACAGTTGTTAGTATCCATCAGTCATATTTAAAGAGAATAATTTTAGATGTTGTTGTTACGGATCAACATTACCTACAAGTAAAAGAAAGACTACAGCAGGAAAATGTAAAATAGAAAATTAAATTATATGAGATGGAGGAAGATGGATTACTTATGCATAAAAATAGAATTTATGTTCCTAGTTCCAGAGAACTTAGGAATTTGGTATTAAAAGAAATGCATAATTCTCCATATCTTGGACATCCTGGTTACCTGAAAACAATTGCAATAGTAAGAATCCAATTCTTTTGGCTAGGAATGAAAAGAGATGTTGTCGATTACATTGTCAAATGTATGGAATTTCATAGAGTGAAGGTTGAGCATAGGCACCCAATGGGTTTGCGACAACAATTACCAAATCCAAAGAAGAAATGGGAAGTGGTAACCGTTGATTTAAAAAAAAAAAATCCCAGGACAACAAGACAGCATGATTCAATCATGGTCATGGTTGATAAATTGACAAAGGATACTCATTTTGTTCCTGTAAAAATGACTCATACAACAACTAATATTGCAGAAATTTACATGAGGGTGATTGCTAGTTTGCATGGGATACCTAAGGAAATTGTCTCAGACAGAGATACAAAGTTTACTTCAAATTTCTTGAGGGGATTGTTTAAAGGATTTGGTACAAATATGAACTTTATCATAGCCTACCATCCACAGTCAGATGGGCAGACAAAGAGAGTCAACCAAGTAATCGAAGACATGTTGAGAATGTATGTGATGGATAAGCCATCTAAGTGGGAAGATTACTTGCACTTGGTTGAGTTTGCCTATAATAATGGGTATCAAGCTTCATTGAAAATGATTCCATTTGAAGCATTGTATGGTAGGAAATGCAATACTCCAGTAAGTTGGGACAACCCAGCAAACAGAGTGGTACTTGGGCCAGAATTGTTCAAGGATATGGAAGTCCAGATGGTTAGATTTGAGAAGAATTTAAAGGCAGCTCAAAATAGACAGAAAATTTATGCAAATAAGAAAAAGATAGCTAGAGAATTTTAAGTGGGGGAGCATGTGATTTTAAAAGTGAATCCCAAGAAGAGCTCTTTGAATTTGAGTAGTTGTACAAAGCTAGCAGCCAGATTCTGTGGTCCATTTGAGATATTGGACAGAATAGGGCTAGTTGCATACATGCTTGCATTGCCTGCTTCCATGAATGTGCATAATGTATTTCATGTCTCTTTGCTAAAAAAATATCTAGATGATCCTAACCATGTTATTGATTGGCATCTAATTTAGGTAGAGACAGAGGAAGGCTTTCAGGTCCAGCCAATCCGAATATTGGACAGAAAAGTAAAAATTCTCTAGAATCGAGTCATACAACTGGTAAAAGTCTAGTGGGCCCGCTACGGTCCTAAGGATGCTACTTGGGAGAATGAAAATTCCATGCAAGCAGAGTACCAACAACTTTTGGAATAAATTTCAAAATTTTGATTTCTTTTTTGTATATGCACTGAGGACAGTGCCATAATAAGGGGGAGGGAAATGTAATACCCCATTTTTTAGCCCCGTATTAAATACTGTATTTTGTTAATGAAAGGCCAGAGTGTATGTTAAGAACCAAATATCAATATGGCATAGAAAAACCTCAGAAAAAGTATTTAACACCTTGAAAAAAAGATAATTTCAAATAATAAGCCTCTTCGAGGGGGAAACCTCCTTTTACCCCACTTTAATGTTCAATTACAAGATGATTAAAAATGAAAATTTCTCCTTGGTATATACAGGAGACTAGGATGTATAATTACAACTAATGGCCTAAACCCGACATAAATAAAATAACATTACTAATATAATATGCCCCAATTAAGGGGTAATGATCCAATATTAGGGCTTAACATGCCCCTCCCCTT
>JZKD02S0898331.1:0-14031 GCA_000966675.3 Picea glauca
TTTTACATAACCAACTAGCATGTGATCCAGGTTTTGGCTTAGCAGAGTTGGTTTCTTCCCACAGTGCATTAGGTAAAATATTGTAAAGGACACAATATTGGGAATAGACTAGGCCTAATCATTGGTATCTCATTATCACTTGTTCCTCAGTGGTTACCCTAGGTAGGGTGACATCTTTTGAAATATATGGTAGCAATGATTTCAGAAACCAATCAACCAAAAATTGGTCATGGATCTCATCCTTGATCATCCAACTCCACCTTTTCCACTCATGAATATTATCAAAGATGTGATTGTAGGCATCTTGTCATAATGATGTCAACAACTCAATTATTTTATCATAACTGACTAGTAATTGAAAGTGTGTGAGCAAAGTCATTTCCAAGGACGAGAAGTCACTATGTGTTGTGTTTAAGCTAAATGTACCATTTTCGAACCACCCCAATCAGGGTCCATTGGAAAAGTCTAAGTTTAATGATATCATCAATTAGTAAGTTTGGAAAACATAAACGGTGAAAAGTCATGACATGGTTGGATGGATCTTCTCCAACTTTTCTTTCAAACTTGGGAATATCTTAAGGTAATTTGGTGGGAACTGAGGGCGAGTTAGGATCATGTTGCACTAGGTCATTAGTCAACTACCTTAAATCGGGTAATTTCAATGTTTCCAAAAACACAAATGAGTCTAGGAAAAAAATTCCAATTACTGGGAACTTGTCCCAAAATTTTAGTATTCATCATATTTCCACTTGTGAAACTTCCCCTTGGATGTTTCCCCCTTTAGGTGGGAAGCTGAATTCATCAAGAATCCAGTGTTCTGAGGAAAAACTTTTCCAAGCATATTTCTCGTTGTGTTGGGGAAGGGAATGCTCCATGTTTTTATAACCAAAGATGTATAAATCCACTTCCCAAAGATGGAATGGAAGCATGGTTGTAGTATATTTAACCCCAAAAATTTAAAGCATTCACATAAAATGTAGTGCATTACCCAAGAATACAAGAGAAAAAAGAGATTGAAATTAAAATCTATGTTCACTTGCCTCTTCAAGGAGGTGACCTCCAAGAGAAATGCTCCAAATACAATAAGAATTATTGACAAAACAATATATAACCTTATACTCAATATATAGCTATCCATAGAGAATCTTAACTACCTATGGGCCCCTTATAATGAGAGTCAACCAACCAATTTGGATCTTATTACTAAAAATGACCCTTTATTACAATGAGTGAGTATTAACTAACTATTTAATGGGCCTTATTCAAGGAAGGTGGCCTCATACAATAATAAAGTATCTAAGTAAGGGGGTTAGGCTAGGATCCTAACATGCCCTCCCCCTTCAAAAGTAATGTTGTCGTCCAAGATGAAGGAGAAGAAATTGTTGTAGAATCACTATTGGTTCCCATGTGGCATCTTCTAGTTGCATATATTTCCACTAGATCAATACTTCCTTCATCATGCATTGGTGCAAATGACACTCTCTGGTATCCAATATTGCTTCTAGTTGAAGCCAAATGGAACCTTATTCATCAATTTCTGGCAAGTTGGTTTTCAATTTGCAATTCCATCCCATAACTTTCTTCATATAGGACACAAAAAGACTAGAAAAATCTTAGAGTGAGTTGGGAGAGCCAACTTGTAGGTGACCTTACCAATGTGTTGTATGATATGATAGGGACCACAAAACTTGGAAGCTAGCTTCTCAGAAACTTTTTCTTTAAGTGGTGTCTTTTTATAAGGTTTCAGATGAAGAAACACTTGATCCCCTTCATCAAAAGAATGTGTAGATATATGTTGATCATCCAATTATTTCATTAGATTTTGTGCCATAAACAAGTTGTCCTTGAGGATATGGATAATGGATTATTTGGTGTGAAGTGTTCTATATATTGCATGAACCTTGGAGGTGCTTGGTGCATAAGATGCCACTGATAGGGTTTTTAAGCCATAAACATCTTCATATGGTATCATTTTGGTAGCTCCATGATAAGTGGTGTTGTACCACCATTCAGCAAGGGGAAGCCATTGTCCCCATTGATGTGGATTTTTGGAAGAAAAACATCTCAAATATGTTTCGAGGAACTTTTTGACCACTTTTGTTTGACCATTAATTTGAGGATGATATGCAGTGCTCATATTCAACTGTGTACCTTGAAGTTTAAATAGTTCCTGCCAAAATTTACTAGTGAATTTGGGGTCTCGATTTGAGACAATGGAAGTGGGCATACCATGTAGCTTAAAGATTTGATCCATGAATGTCTGAGCCACCGAGGAAGGAGTGAAAGGATGATCTAGGAAACAAAAATGAGAATCTTTTGAAATACGACCAACAACCACCATGATGACTGATAATTTGTTTTCTGCTTTTGGGAGTCCCACGATAAAATCCATTGAAAATTTATATCCAAATCTGTGTTGGGATTGATAATGGTTGTAATGCCCCTGGTATCTTCATTCTCTCTCCCTTGTTTCTTTGGAAATCATCACGAGATGCTACAAAGCCTTGGATATATTTTTCATGCCATCCTAGAAGAATGAACCATGAGTTCTTTTATAGGTTTTATGAAAGACATAGTGACAAGCTATTAATGATTAATGTAGCTCCTTTAAGACTTGTTGTTTTAGAGCCAAATCCTTTGCCAGAACAATGTGCCATTTATACTGCAATGTGTCTTGTTTCCATGTATAACTTTTAGGTGGGTTGGGATCTACCTGAATCTGTTAGATGAGTTGCCTTAAAGTATCATTTTCTAGCCATTCCTTGCAAGCATCCTTGAGCGATGCTGAGCTTGGTAATGATAAGTAAAAGAGTGACCCATCCTCCTTGAAATGTCTAGATAAAGAATCAACCAAAATATTCTCTTTATCCTTCTTATATACGATCTCATAATCATACCCCAACATCTTGGTGACCCATTTATGTTTATTTGGTGAAGAAAACCATTGTTCAAGAAAGTACTTCAAACTATGATGGTTAGTATTGATATGAAAATGCCTCCCTATGAGATATGGGAACCAAGTCTTCATTGCATGAAGGATATCCATCATTTCCTTCTTGTATGTGGGTTTTCCCAAATTGCGGCTAGATAATTATTTATTGGTGAATGCGAGGAGCATCCTTCTTGCATTAATATTGTGTTAAGACCTCTCCCTGAATTGTCACATTACAAGACAAAAGTCTCATTAAAGTTTAGTAATGTTAATAATGGAGTAGTTCACTAGCATCCTTTAAAGAAGTGAAGGCACATGCTGCTACCTCACTCCAAACAATGGCATTCTTTTTAAGGATTGAAGTTAGGGGAGTTGCAAATTTTCCATAATTTTTCACAAATTTCCTATAGTAGCCTATAAGTCTTAATAATACCCTCAATCTCTTTAGTGTTTTGGGATGGGGCCATTCTTTCATAGCTACCACTTTCTTGGGATCAACTCGTACACCCTCTTGACTTACAATGTGACCAAAATATTCAAACTCACGAGTCCCAAAAGCACATTTGGAACGCTTCACAAATAATTAGTTGTCTCTCAAGAGTTGCAAGGACTTATCAAAATGCTCTATGTGTAACACCCGTGTTTTACTGTAGATCAATATATCATCAAATAATACTAGCACAAAATTGCATAGGAAAGGTTTGAAAATATTTTTTATGAGACTCTAGAAAGTGGATGGAGCATTGCAAAGGCCAAAAGGCATCACTAGAAACTCATAATGACCTTCGTGTGTTTTGAAGGATGCATTTGGGATGTCTGCCTCTTTCATCTTGATTTGGTGGTATCCTGAATGTAGATAAAGCTTAGTGAAAAAATTTACTCCATGAAGTTCATCAAGGAGATCATCAACAATAAGGATGGGAAATTTGTCCTTGATTGTCAACCTATTGAGAGCTCAAAATTAGGACACATGCACCAAGTGCCTTCCTTCTCTAATACCGCGACTACTAGTGACGAGTAAGGGCTTGTACTAGGACATATGACCTCTACCTCCAATGGCTTGTGAATGATCTTTTCAATTTCATTATTTTGTGAAAAAGGGTGGCAATAAGGATGTACATTTGGTGGATGACTTCCTAGAATTAGGGGCATGCCATGGTCATGATCTACTCAAGAAGGGAGTAAACCCTTTGGTGTTTCGAAGACCTAATGATGTTTGTCAAGGATTAGCTACAAGTATAGGGGGATTTCTTGTGTTGGGTTATCCATAACCTATATGGCATTAAATTGGGAAATAATGTGAGAGTGGCACTTCTTTAATAAATTCTCTATACAATGAGAGCTAACTATTTTAGGAGATCCTACCTGAATCCCTCGAAGGGCATGTACATGACACTCTTTAGTGAAGCTCATATAGAGTTATTTGAATCCATGGTGACCCGTCCCAATGTATGTAACCATTCTTCCCCCAATATTACATCACACCCACCCATATTGATGGAAAATAGAGGGATTTTTAGTTGATAGTCTCCCATCTGGAGTCTAAAATTTTCACTTATTTCCCCACATTTCATCATACCTCCATTGGCGATAATGATTTGAAAGTTGTGCATCGATTGTATAAAACAAGGGTTTTCTTCTTCCACTCTTGTTTGAATGAAAATGTGAATACTTCCACCATCAACTAGGACTATGAATTTTCAGTGCTTGATGTAACCTGTGAGTTTCAAGGTTTGTGTCGTTGAAATGCCTGATAATGCATACAAGTAGATAAGTGGTTCTTCATGAGAGAATGGAGGTTCCATATCCATTTGAGTTTGTGTGTGGATGTCTTCAAATTATAACTCGATGTCTCTTCAATACTTATGTCTTTGGTTGGGGCATGAGTGGTCATATCAATTTGGAACAATTTATGTTCTTTACGCCAATTACCTAAAGCATATTTTTCATCACAATTATAGTAGAGTCCTTGTCTTTAGCGATCTTCCATTTCCATTGGAGACAACCTTTGTATTTTCAAGGAATGAGTAGGAGTTGTGCTTGGGGAAGTACCCTAGGAAGGATGAGTGTGGGGAATCAAGGTTGTTTTTTGTTTGTTTGTGCATTAATCTTCGTCTTTGCTTCTAGGGCCCTTTGTGTCGCTTCCAACCATGTAGTAGGACATTTCATTCTGACTTGTGATTGAATCTCCTCCTTGAGGGCACTAATGAACCATTCTTTCTAGAAAGAATATGTTAAGTTCTTTGTACAGATAGCTAATTGCTAAAAGGTTTCCATACAGTATGTGATTGAGTCGGTTTTGTGTAACTTGGTAAGACTCCCCAAATAATGACTAACTTTATCGAAACATGCATAAACAACTTTAACGAACTGAATCCAAGGGATATAGCCCATATATGTTTTTTTATGCCATTATCACCATTGCCATTGTTTTGGATGTAGATATAGGACCCCCACCTTGAGTTTCATCATGTCATTAGTAATACACTGAAGGGAAACGTAATGTTCCATATGGGTGACCCATCCTAATAGGTCAGAACCATCAAACTTGTTCAGGTCCACCTTAGGGGAATGATGTCGTATGCTATTATCTGTTGATCTATTGTCGAGTATACTCGACAAGTGTTGTGGGTGGATAAATAGTCCCGAGTTAGAAGTTTCTTCCTGGAGTGGCTCAATGTGTGGTGCAATCCAATGGTTTTCTTCTGGTATACGCTAAGTTGACATACCCATCAAATTTTTAGTCAATCTATGTTCAAAGTAGTTGAACTTCTCATCCAACTTCTCATCCAGGTTCGCATCTAAATTAACATTGGACCCAACTATGTCATCCTAGATTTTCTTAAGTTGTTCTTCCACAGAGTCCAAATTTCTTGTAGTAGAGTGGGTGTTCATGTTGTTCGAGGAAGTATGAGGTGGTTTATAGGTAGTTTTCATGGGTGTGCTCATTGAAAAAGGTTACAAGGTTTTAGGGACAAGGGAATGCCAGGTGCTATATCTCTATGATATATGTGTAGGGTCCAACAATGTTACTCAGACCAATATCTTAGGAACCTAACTAAGGAGGCTCAACCGTGCCCTTATCTGTATTACTCAACTAACGAGGTACTAGAGAGTGATGTCCTCGAGTGTTGTTCTTAGTGTACTATAGCAACAAGATGACTGATTGGTTAATCTAAATATGGTTTCAGGTATACCTAGGGGACTTCCTATATACCCGAGGGTATGTGGAAGTGAGATTTTGTATACAAGTATTGTTTTGTGAGGTACTACTCAAAGGGGTACCAACAAGGGTTACAAGGGTTTCCAACAATGGGATTCCACTTGTATTTTAGAAATTGATTTGAATTCTATCGTTCTTTTTTTTTCTGTCAAAAATCTATGAAAAGGAAAAAAAACTCTCCCACTTTGTGCCCAAGAATTCTCCCACTTCATGCCCAAGAAAGAGCTCCAATACCACTTTTAGTGTACTTAGCCCCAAAAATTTAGAGAATTCACATAAAATGTAGTGCAAATCCCAAGAACATAAGAGAAAAGAAAGATACAAATAGAGAGCTATGTTCACTTGCCTATTCAAGGGGGCAACCTCCAAGAGAAATGTTCCAAATACAATAAAAATTCTTGACAAAACAATACATAACCTTCTACTCCATATATATCTATCCATAGAGAATCTTAACTACATATGGGCCCCTTATAATGAGGGATGACGAACCAATTTGGGTCTTATTACTAAAAAAGACCCTACAATGAGTGACCATTAACTAACTATTAAATGGGCCTTATTTAAGGAAGGTGGCCTAATATAGTAATAAAGTATCTAAGTAAGGGGGCTAGGGTAGGATACTAACAATGGATGTGTCCACCTTCAAAAGAGAATGTTGAAAATGAAGTCATAAAAATTTCCCTTGACATTTTAACACTAGGAAAAACAAGCAGTGTACTAGTACTGAAATGTGACATCCCAAAAGAGACATTTCCTCCACTCTTAGGGATAGAGACAGGAGTCCCTATCTCGCTATTGGGTGTTACCATGGGAGTAGTGGTGCCCCTAATGGATATTGGAGTCCCTATCTCACTATTGGGTGTTACCATAAGAGTAGTGGTGTCCCTAATGGAGACTCTAGATATAGGCAGATTAGTGCCCTCAGTAGTGATGTCGAAGGTAGGGGTATTGGTGTCCTGAACACCTGGAGTATTAGTAGTGTTATTCATCATAGAGCACCAATGAAACATATTTGAATGTGAAACTAAATCTTTGTGTGAAAATTCATGAATGTGCAAAAGAAGCGGACTCTACGGGTTAGTAAGAGGCATATTAAAATTGGTTAGAGTTAGATAAGGGATTTCCTTGATTTTGGGTGGCCTGATATCATCTCAAGGGAGAGAGGATGGAACCCTTCTAGGTATATGTCCATCGAGATTCCTTAATAACCCATAAGAGATAGGTTATCCTTACACTTGTTCTTCCTTTGTGGGATTATTCAAGGGAGTGTGTGTCTCTTCTTCTTACTCACTTGACTATGGGTAAGAATCATTCAACCTCTGCCTAGTAGTAGGTAACTTCATACTCTAGAGAGAGATGCTTTTGATTCTTCAAGACCGACAAAGATTTTGGTTTGACACTTTGGAATAAGAAACTCAGAAAAATAAAAAGCAATCAAACCCTAGGTTGTCTAATCTTTTAATCACCAAGAACTCAACTACAAAAATTCTTAAGAGGGAAACACTAAACAAATCACTCTCCCAAAGACAAGTCCAAGGTGGTGTAGCAGAAACATTTGGTACTTTACTCAATATATAAGTTAAAATAAAATATTTGATTGATAGAATGATTAACAATGATGGATGAAATTTACAATGAATGGGCCCCAATTACAAATATAGTCTATGGGATGCCTCTTTGCCTCTTTATGAAGAAGTGTGTATTTTTACTTATTTATTTATTAATTATTTATAAATGTTTACTATTATATTTTATCATCCCTATCTTATTTTTATATACATAACATTGCCTTCCTCTTCAAAATTGCTTTGTCCTCAAAGAAAGTATATTACTTTCAAAAGCTCCTCCAAGCCATTCGTTGGGATCATTGTGTTTTTTCATCATCTAGCAACATTGTATAGTCCAATACAAGAAAGGATAGAACCACAAGCTTCAAATGATAAAAAAAAAATACTCGTGATGCACCTCTACTTCATGGAAAACCTTGTCCCCTAGCTTCTCGTGTGCTCGTGCTAAGAGTTGCTACAACCTTTCCAGAATTATCATACTTGTGCCAATTGTCAGCGAAGCTGCTAGTCGATCTTTGGTCTCTTATGTGGAAATTGTTAGGTCATTCAAGCATCTCTTTATATCCAAAGTATTGGACATACTGATGATGTGGACCTAGGCTAAATGTGATGGTAATGTCCTAAGAAAAAACACAATGTTGGTTGAAAACATGAAGGCCTTCCATAAGACTTTGTGTCTATAAGACATTGTGCTTGTATTGAAGAATACATATCCATACTTCCTAGCGTCGAAATTGTCCAGAGTGTGAAAATACATTTGATTGACCTTGAATAATCAGTCCAGGGGTAGATGGTCTTCTCCATGATCAAACAACTCTAAGATATATTTTCAAATATTTCCAAGATGAGGTTGTAATTTAATGAATGACTTCCTCTGTTTCGCATAAATTTTAGCACCCTCTCCATCTTCTCCAAAACCAAGAAGATACCTATCAAAATTATTTTCAAGAAGTATCTCAAGAGAGACCTTTGTTTTGAGGAGATCCTCTTCTATCTAGATGAAGCAATAATCATCCTCACAGTATAACATGTTAAAAAGATTTCAACAATCTTGTGAGACAATTGGATCTCCTTGTTATGAAGTTTCTCTTCTAGGTTTAGGGTTGTGGGAGGACATATCAGAGGTATGTGATGTGCTAGTATTTTGGCCCTTTTCCTATGAGATTTTATCACTGTCTTCCCTAATCGAGACTCCAATCTTCATACACAAAACTACACATCCTCATTTCCAAAATTTCCCATTTTACTTCTAGAGATGAGGTGTCTCTTCCATAGATAGTCCCTTGCAATTTTGACATGCGATGAGACTGTGCTACCGTTATCTTTGGTGGGTGAGGTTACGAATAACATAGAAATCATATTTACAAAGTCACTCTAGTTCACATCAATTTCCTCATCTGAATCACCATTTTCTTCATATTCTTCTTCATATTCCCAATTGGATTTAGAGTCTTCATCTTCCTCTTCATTTTCCCAATTGGATTCAAAGTCTTCATCTTCTAAGTTGTTGGAGGATGTCATTATTTTTTCTTGTTCAACCAACAGGGAATTTGATTCAAAGATACCCTCCATTTTGTTGACTTAGATAATGACTCCTCTAGGGTCCTTACCGTCATATTTCAGTAATTATTTTTTATTTTTTTGATAATATCTATTTTGAAATCTTGAGTTATATATACTGCTTGAAAAAACTATTTCCGATGCTTCTTGATGTCTTTGATCACTTGTATTTTGTGATTCTGGACTTTGTGGTGGTATTTGGTAGGCTAAGGATTTTGCAAATAATGTGTCTACCCTTTCGGTTAGTTGGTCAATTCTTCCATGTTGATTATTAAGAATCCTCGTTGTTTCATCCTTGTCGTCATTTCTTATTTTTAATAGGGTGTGCCATCGTTTCTCAGAATTTATCAACTTGCCAAAAAAAAATTCCTTTTCTATTAATTTATCGATTTTATCTCTTAATTCTTTTTGTGATCCCACTAACTCTTTTTTTCCTCCTCCTAACTTTTTATGTCCCTTCTCAACATTACAAAGACGATGTCTTATGCTATTGACTTCATCTCTACACCGCTTTAGATCCGCAGGAAACTCATCATTTTTAACGATCTTGGGGTTAGCCTTTTTCTTTGTAGAACCCACTTTTAATTCACATTGTAAAGGATATATACAAATTGAGTTTTTATATATAATGTATTTTTTTTATTGAGTTAGTAATTTGTTTTTACCGAGTCAGTAATTTTTTTTATAGATGGGTAATTTTTTTTTATAAAGTGGTTTAAGAAATACCATGGACCAAAACCATGTTCTCTGATACCAATGTAGTGGAAACATTCAGTAATTTACTCAATATATGAGATAAAATAAAACATTTGATTGATAGAATGAATAAAAACGATGAATGATATTTACAATGAATGGGCCTCGATTATAGATATAGTCTATGGGATGCCTCTTTTCCTCTTTATGAAGAGGTGTGTCTTTCTACTTATTTATTTATTAATTATTTATAAATGTTTGCTATTATATTTCATTATCCCTATCTTATTTTTATATATATAACAAGTGGTCAGGCCTTGAAGCTTAATCAATGAAGAGTCAATCAAGAAGACTTTTGTAAGATGGTCTGGGATAATTAGGGCCCAAGTCCTACTAATTAAGGTGTGAGAGATAGTTATGGTAACCCTCACACAACAATCACCTAAGGTGCAAGTACCCTCATGAAGATGGGCACTCTCCAAAGGAGGTGAAATGAATGTTAAGCATGTATGTCAGGTATTGAAAGCACTTCTCACTTATAGTCACACAGGGGAAAATCTATGGAAAGGTCACTAAGGTTACCACTGTGTAATAGGCACTTAAGTGGTAAAGTTGTGGGTCATCTTTTTGTGTATGGGTAGGGAATGTAGGAGTGAGTCCTAGATCCAAAAATCTAGAGAAATGGTGTCACCTCGAGGAATTTCCACTTCAACTAAAGTTCTTGTCACACATATCCTACTAAACACATAAGAGGGGATAATCTTAGTGCTTTCTTAGCTTTAGCCTCATGCTTGGTGTGCGTCTTAGGCACACTTTCCTATGAATTTCGTTGCTACTATTGGATTTTCAACACTCACAAATGACTCTAGTTTTTGTTTTGCAGGCTTGGAGAGTTTACTCACCACCCTACACCAAGGCTCTCAACTTAGATTGCATGCATTTTCTATAAAGAGAAAGTCGAATTCATTTTAGATATTAATCTTTTTTTTTAGAGTTGTTGTTTACTCAAGGGAAATGAGAGTGAAACTTCATGATGTTTTAAGACCTTAAGAATGTTGAAATTATAAAGACATTGACAAATTTTGAAGAGTATTTATGTTGATATTTCTATGAAGCTAGGCACTTTTATTAAACCTTGAAAACAAATGACTTAAGAGATCAAGTTAAGCAATCTAGAACTACAACTTTATTTTTCTTTTCAAATTGATTTAATGCAACCTACAACCCAAAAATAATGCAAATAAAATGCAACTACAAAGTGTTAATATAATGCACCTAGAACAAAAATACAATATTTTGTTTTCTCTTCTTTTTCAAATAAAAAAGGAAATGCCAAGCACTAGGTGTTACTTCCCTATGTCTGCAGACCAAACACTTCAAAATTCGTAGAAAACAAGGTTGAAAAGCCAAAAGTTCAAGCAAATTACAAGTCTTGCTACTAGAGGAGACACCCACTTATATCCAAAAAGGAAAAAGTGTGCACCCATGCTTTTATTTGAAGAAAAACACATGTAACCATATTTTTGATGAAGGAAAGGTGCAAGTACCCTCTTTTGTCCCTAAGGATAGTCACATTTGTAGCCTAAAAATGTAGAAATACTTGCCCAAAAAGGCATGAAAATTTAAAACTTTTGTTCTACAACAAGAATATCCAGGAATAAAATAAAACCAAATAACCAATTCAAACTATAAAGCTAGAAATTAAAGAGAGGAAACCCTAAAAGGAAGAACTCATATAGTTCTCCCTGATATGGCTGCCATTTCTGTTGTAGAAAATCATTCCAAGTGACTAGGGTCAAGTCATTAGTAGAGTAGACTAAAGAAATACTACTCAACTTCCCAAATTCAATTATTATGTCAAAGATGAAGTAGATGGATGGAGAAAAGTACCTTGGACTAGTTAGTTGGTCCCTTTTTTTATCTTTCCATTTGTCTAGATAAGGTCCCGATTACTCCAAGATTCTCTAGAAATATGCAAACTAGAAATACACAACCTTCCTTAAACCATTAAAGCATAAAAATACCAATGACAACAAACAAGAAAACTTGCAACTAACTAATCTTAACTAACATCAAGTGGTTTATTCTTCCTCAAATCATGTAATCAATAAACAATAATCAAATAAACTGTAACATAGTTTGGGGGGTGGAGGGGTGGCGTGGGAGAAGAGAGATCTTCATGTATTAATCTAAATGTGAAACAACAATTACAAAATGATACATGATCTACTGCTAGCACCTTTGCCACTAGAGTCCAAATTCCTCTTGCCTAGACCACTTATAGACTTCAACTTTGCTTCAAACTCCTTGCCATAAGTGGATGGAAAAATCAACAAGAATTTAAATCCCAAGTCTAAACAAAAGAGTTGATTCCAAAAACAAGGGTCATGTAGAAGGGAGTGGTCATAAGAATTCAAGGTTAAATTCTCAAAACAATGCTCCAACATAAGGGCACTAGATTGGTAAGTATCTTTTCTCCAACATTTGAACCCGATTTATGCTATCAAAAGTTGCTAAGTTCGTTGGCAATGTGAATCAAGGTTGTACAAGTGTATAAAACCTATAAACCCCTACCAAGGGCGCACAACTAATGTGCATTTATTATTTTTTGCAATTTTTGGAAGACACCTACGCCTTTCTTCAGGTATAAGCATGGGTACTTGCAAGTTTCTTAAAGGAAAAACATGGGTATGCGGTTAACAAGTACTTTATAGTATGTTTCATGTGGAATAGAGATAGTCAATGGATGATATCTTGGCCAACAAGGTATCCATGGCCAATAGTGACCAAATAATGCTATAACATGTATGGAGAGTTAATTTCCATTAGTTATATAATTGAAGACTATGAAATGTTTTAAGGATCTATACTTATGTTAAAGTATAGGAATCTTGGTGAATCTTACTAATTCTTAAAATGCTAACCATAAAATGTTTGGTGATATTTTTGTAAAAATATTCAAATTTGTAATGATTTTATATAGATTCTAGAAACTTTTGGTGAGTTTTAGAGTATAATAATTGTATCCTATATAATTTGGGTGAATCATTTTTATATTTTTATGAAAAATTGAAATTGAAATTGACGTATATTTTTGTGGAAAAAAAACATGGAAAATTAGCTACTAAAATTTTCAATGTTGAAAACTTTGGTTGTAAATTATTATTAGTTAAGAAAATGGTTTATATGGACACGATCCTATAATTTTTTTTAAATGATATTTATATTGAACAAATCTTTGGTATGCGAAAGCTTTTGAATTGATTGAACTTCTCCTTAAAGTGTCCACCTATTTTTTTTTTTTTTTTGGCACTCTTGTGTTACATATGTATGTGTCATCACACATTGCATTTCTCCATCAAAGAATAACATGTCTAGCAAACATATATGAGTTATACACGATTTTCATTATGTTATCTCAAGTGTCTTTGGATGGAATGCTAGAAGTTATGGAAGGACATGTGCTAATGTGCTCAACATGCATTAGGAATTTGCAATGTAAGAATTGGTGGGCATAATTATGCATTGGATCCATGCAACATTTTATTAGATTTTCCCCTTGAATGACTTTAATGCATCTAAAGTCACTAAACAATGTTAAATGTTGTTCATGATGAAGATAAAATTTTAATGAAAAATATTTAATAGACATTGTAATATGGACCCATGACAAACCCCATAGGGGACATCCGGTAGTTAAGATTTTTGATAAGATGTATACTATATGTGTTATAGATTGAGGATATTATTGTAAAGTTATTTTTTTAAATGATGAAAAAATAAATTATATGTTAAAGATTGAAGATATTATTGTAAAGTTCTTTTTTGACGAAGAAGAAATCATAAGATGGACTTTATTTATTCTTTTTATTTTGAATTTGAGTAAACTTTTAGTTTTTTTCAATATAAAACTTTTCAAAAAAGATTAAATCAAATCTTTTAAGTTGTAAATTTTTTAATCATTTAAAAATAAATTTAAGTTGGTTATAATTTTACTCAACTCAATGGAACTCAAAACTCAAAATTTATATAAATATAAATATGTAAAA
>JZKD02S0898364.1:3643-14031 GCA_000966675.3 Picea glauca
AGTGTTATTTCTTCATAAAAGAGTTGTGATTGTACATATCAAATCAATTTCTATTGTTTGCCACTTGTTTCGCTAAACTAGTGGAAACTGAAATAGATGGCACCTTGTTGTTCTGGTTGGCAAAAAAGAAAAAGTTGTCACATGTTCTGCCCAACATTTGGAAACCGGAATAGGTGGCAGAAGAGTATTGAGATAGATTTGTTTGAACATGCAATAAGAACTCTGAACATGACATGGCCAAAAAATCTTCACAGACCACAAAACATGAAAGTTGAATAGGAGTACAAAAAATCCACGTGTTTTTGCAGAGGAGGTACAAAGAGCCTAAGATATTTAAAACATTAAAAGAGCTATTAAAACCTGCAATCTTGAGTGCCGCCGTGAGGAGTGAAGACGTAAGGTTGCACATGGGTTGGACAACGTTGTTGACTTTGCGTGCACGAGAAAGCATCGAACAAGATGTCAAGTCTGCTACTGAGAAGAGTGTGCCTGTGGAGCTGTTCCATCATGTCCCTTCGCATCTTGAAGATGAGCTCCATATTTTCTGGTGCCATGAAGCAAAGTGAGTGCGATTCTCGGGCCATGGTGGAGGTGGGCGATGGAGGCTCAATCAGACGGTCATCCAAAGGAATTTCTTCTTGGATTATACAAGTCGCCCCCTCCATGGCTTCTACTGTAGCAGTTGCAGGGAGACTAGTGTTGGGCCGGTCTCGAGGGTCTGGAACTATGTAGAGGAGGGAGTTTGGTGGAATCGTAATTGGTTCCTCTAGAATTTCCTCCTCTACATAGGCTATGGGAGGGGAATTTGGCTGCTTATTCCCTCGAATCAATGTGATCGAAGAAGCCTGGGCAAGCTTGCAGAGGCGTCTCTGTCTGGCTGCATAGATATACCAAGAAGGACCCATCTTGGGCATTCCACGCTCTCGGGGCATGGAAAATAAGGAAAACCAGACAGAACTTAGCAGAAGAGCGCGTAGAGCTAGGAAACTGAACGAAGCAAAGCATAAATGCAAAAACTGAGCTGAATGAAACAAGCCATAACAAATCTAGATGAAATGGAGGAGTGTCAAGGGTGCTAAGGTGACTTTGCACACGCCTCTCGTACCCATCATCGTCCCTCCGCCATGGCACACTAAGAGCTCCATTAAACCTGCACGAGGGAATTGTCCATCCTACCCAGGAGCACGATAAATTTTGTCCTCCATCCAAGAATTGAAGACGAGAGTGGCGATAAGCCTCATAAATAGCTTAAGTTGCATGTTAGTTGCGTGGAACCCCATCTGAGAAAATCTAAAACACATATTTATATAACCAATAAATATAAATTTTATAATTCAAACTCAAACTTTTTTAATAGTTAATTCCAAAATTTTAATACACCTAAAATTTTTTATCAACTGATTCTACAATCTATTTATAACTTTAAAATCCATTTATTACTTGAATTATAATAATTATTACAAATATTCAAATTTCATTAAAGTTAAATGGCAAAATATACTTAAAAACTTATAATTTTCTTTTAATTTTTTTATTCATTTGAAAATGTAATTTAAAAATAAAACAAATTAAATATCAAAAACAATTCTCAAACACAGTGTTAAGTCTTAAATTAAGCTGAATTATCAATATTATTTAAATAAAAAAATAATATTTATGAACAAGTTTTAGATGGGGTTCATGGAATAGATACCCGATTTCGATAGTTTAATAATTCTTTATCTATTCAACTTGAATTTTAACACTAGAGTGACAAGCTTCTTATGGGATTTTTATGTAGAGTGGACAAGTTCAATATGGTTCTTTTGGTAATTTAACAATTCAGCATCCAAGTTAAGGAGGGATTAAGATTAATATTATATATTGCAGATGTACAACCTATCAAAAATAATGTTTTTATTTTTTATATTTACTGTTAGGATATTTATACACTTAGGAGTTAGTTAATATTAATTTGGTCTAATGTATTGTTAGGTAAAAACGTGTTTCTTACTGTGTTTCTTTAATATGCATTAGTATGCATTTGCAGTTAGGTAATCCGATGGTTAAGATATGTTCCCAACATAGAGTGATCTGATGGTTCATATTCTTCTCGATCTTAATGACTAAATTGATTTGTGGCTTAGCACTTGATTGGTCCATGATCTCTATTTAAAGAGCATGGAGGATCATTGACGATGATCGATTGTGAGAAACTCTCTTGTAAATCTCTATGTAATATTTTTCTTTTGCATTAATAAATTGCTCCAAGTGACCACATTGGTTGGGGTCATGGATATTTCTCCATATGGTTTTTACCATGTCAAAATATTGGTGTGTTGATATTTAATCTGGTTGTGTGAGTGGTTATTGAAGGTGTCTGTCCTCTATTGGAATATCTGTGTTGTCGAACACGGTATCAGAGCACATGTGAAGACCCACTCATGTTGTAGATTGAGACCGTGAATTTGTGTTACCTCATCTCCGGTTTTTTCCATTTTCATTTAGTTTTGAGCCAAGAGGATTGTTCCATTGCATCTGGAACGCTCATTTCAGTCAGGAACGTTTTTCGTTTCACTCAAAAAAGTTTCCATATGCCCAAGATACGACCATTTCAGTCAAATCTGGAGGTTTAAATCCTTAATACACCCTTTTAAATTTTTGTAGAGATAATATTTCGGTTTTATGTTTTTTATTTCCAGGTTGCTACTTTTTTCGATATGCATATGTACTTTGCTTCGTGTCTTGTGCCATCTTGAAAATAAAAAACAAAGCAGAAAGGGTTTTCCTATCTACATATGTTATTTGTCATGTGCTCTGTGTGATCTCAGTAAATTAGAAATAAATGAAAAAATTGCATTTTTTGGGTATGTTAACCGAGATATAACCCATGTTGTTGTCGAGAAGCGACATTTTTTTCTTGTGTGAAAAGAGTTTTTTTTAGCATGCTCTCCAAGGTCGTCGTCATCATCATCAACAACAACGACTCCAATCCTCCTTCTAAACAATATAATATGTTTTTCACTAGCTCACTTGGTTAAAAATTACTTTACTTAGTAAGAGGTCTTGAATTCAAGTCTTTTTTTTGTTACTCTTTTTTAAAAAGTTCATGCATTCATTGTAAAGTGTATTTCATTGAATTTATAAAAGTGAATCACAATTAAATAACTTTATTTTATTTTAAGTTATTTTGCATGAAACTTTCATTTACAAAGTAACTTCATTGTAAAAGTGATTCTAAGTTATTTTATAAAAGAGGGTCACTTCATAAGTAACTTATTTAAAAGTGATCTTATAGGAACAGTTAGGAGGAGCATCACCGCGTGGACCAACTTTTACTTGCCACGTGTCTCTTTGGTTATCATTTATGCTCTTTTTCAGAAGAGCACAACTTTCACATCCGAAGTCCATTTTCAGTGTCGTTTTTTTTTAAACTGACTATTTTCTTGAGATCTTTCTAACCAGATCATTAGTTTCATCTTTTTATGCATATTTAATATGGTTTATCCCAATGATATTTTATTTACCAATACCAACTACTTACAATTGAAATCTCATATGGAGGATTTAATAAGAAGTAAAATATTGTAAAGGATTACCTTGGGAAAAGAACAAGAACCTCCTGATGATGACAAGTATATCAAATGGATTAATAGGAATGACAAAGCCCGTGGACTAATCAAAATTTCCATCTCTCCTAATTTAAGGTTTCACCTTCAAAAAATTGAGAGCCCAGATAAGGCTTGGGAAAAGCTTGAAGTTGTGTTTGGTAAACACAATATTGTTCGAGCTCACTAGTTGGAAAATCGATTAAAAAATTGAAGTCCAAATGATTTTCCTTACATTGAAGACTACTTATCTAAGTTCAAAACACTTAGTATTTTATATATAGAATGTGAACTAGATCTGAAGGAAAATCGATGGATATATGTTATTCTTTCTAATCTTGGTAGTGCATATTATGTTTTTGTATCTACCTCTTATGCCACTAGAAAATCTCTAGGGAGTGCGTATAAAGAACCCTCTCTTGAGTCCTTTTGTGATTCTCTAATTCAAGAGCAGGATAAACTTGTGCAACTTGGACTGATCAACACTTCAGGTACATCCAAAAAAGCCTTAGCGGCCCAACATAAAGATAGACCCAAGAACCCCAAGAAACAACATCCTTGCCACAACAAGAAGCAAACCAAGGGTCCAAAACCATCTCCACTAGCTTATGCTCCTAATGGTGACAAAGGAGAAAAATCCAAAAATAAGAAGACTAACAAACATTGCAACTTTTGTGGGAAAGATGGTCATGATGAGTCCAAATGTTTTAAGAAGATGACAACTTTAGAAGCAGTGATGAAGAAGCACAACATCAATATTGATTCTACTTCTTCTTCTTCTTCTCATGGACATGCACTTTCTACTTCTGGTTTCTCTTTCAATGCAACTTCTACTTCTTCTTTTGATGAGTGACTTATTGATTCTGGAGCATGTTATCATATGGATAAAGATAAAGCCATGTTTTCTGCTCTTAATGAATGCAACACCAAGAAAATATTTGTTGCTGATGATAGATCTCTTAGTGTTGTAGGGTCTAGAAAAATGCATGTAAATAATGGTCATTTCAATGGTGTATTATGTGTTCCAAGTCTTTCTTGCAACCTTCTATCAATATATCAAATCACTCATTCACATGAAGGTAATATCGTAGAGTTTTCACCTCACCAAGTTGTAATCAAGGATCTAAAATATCCTAAGCATGTTCTCACAACTAGGATTGTTGATGGTATTACCAGGTTGTACAAGTTTGACAACTTTGGGTCATCCTCTTTTCCATCATTTTTTGTTGCTCATAGCGATGACTTGAGCAAACTTTGGCATAAGCAGTTTGGTCTTCTAAACTATCGCTCATTGCAACAACTATATAATCAACAGATGGTGACCAGTCTTCCTCTTGTTTCCTGCAGAGATGGTGTTTGTTTCGGTTGTGTTCTTACCAAACATCATTGGGACAATTTTGACAAACATGTATCTTGGCACACCTCAGCCCCTTTGCAGCTTTTTCACAGTGACTTGTGTGGTCAGTTTTCTTCTCCTTTTTCTAGGTGCAAGTATTTATTAATTTTCATTGATGACTTTTCCAAACGCACTTGGGTTTACTTCTTAAAACTTAAGAGCGATATTTTGGCCTACAAGGCCCTTGTAGAAAAGAAATATGGACAACAACTTCAGAGGTTAAGAACAGATAATGGAGGTGAATATGTGAAGAATCAATTTGCAAGTTATTGCACTGCATAGGGAATTCAAATGCAACACATTGTTCCATATACACCATAACAAAATGGTATTGCTGAGAGAAAGCATTGCACATTAAAAGAAATGGCTAATTGTATGATCCAATCTAAGGGATTAAATCTAAAGTATTGGGCGAAAGCCATTAACGGTGCAAATTACATAGTAAATCACACTCCCATAAAGGATCTTAAAAATACAACACCTAAAGAAGCATGGAATAACATTAAGCCATATGTAAGTCACTTTCTTGTATTTGACAGTGTAGCACAGGCTCACAATCTTGGTGAGAAAAGGAAAGCATTGCAGCCTAAAAGTGAGAAGTGTATATTTGTTGGTTGTTCTGAAGATGTCAAAGGTTGCATACTTCTTCAACGACATTTTAATGAAATTATTATTAGAAGAGAAGTTAAATTTGATGAAAATATATTGGTCTGTGAGCCAAATTCAATGTTTGTGCATTCTTCGACCTGTGAGCCATCTTCAGAATTTGTGCCTTCTTTTGTTCCTATTCTAGTTTCTTCTTCTTCAAATGATGATAATGAGGATGAAAATACACCTCCTCTTGCTCACCTTCCTCCAAATGAGTCCATTGAACCTGATCCCGCACTAGCACCACCACTTCCTAGATGGGTTCGTTCAACACGAGAAGCATATGGTGATCTTGTCGATGATCCTTCAGATCAACATCAAACACGTTCACAATTTTAGCAAGCCACTTCCCTTTTGGCTCAAGTTTATGAGGCTCATGATTCAGAGACATTTGCAAAATCTTCAGGTCATCCAGATTGGGATACAATAATGAATGAAGATTATTATTCTTTAATGGAAAATGATACTTGAGATCTTGTACCCCTTCTAAAAAAAAGAGAACTTATCATATGTAAATGGGTGTACAAAACTAAGTATGCATCAGATGGAAGTGTTGAAAGACACAAGGCCCAATTAGTTGCAAAATGGTTCTCTCAAGTTGAAGGCATAGACTATAATGAAACCTTTTACCTTGTAGCCAAAATGAATTCCATATGGCTTGTTCTATCCCTTGTCACCTCACATAAATGGGAGGTCCATCAGATGGATGTTAAATCTGCCTTCTTGCATGGGGATTTGCAAGAAGAAATCTACATGGAACAACCTCCTGGATAAGTCCAGAATGACTCTAGCCTTGTTGGTCGCCTTAAGAAATCTCTTTATGGTCTTAAGAAAGCTCCTCGAGATTGGTATGCCAAAATGGACATCTTTCTTCTTGATACCAACTTTTTTAGATTCCATTCTAACCCCAATGTATATACTAAGAAAGTAGAAATCCATCTCATAATCCTTTTTATTTATGTCGATGACCTTATCTTCACTGGTACTAACCCAAAAAATTTAAACCATGTGAAAACCATCCTTAAGAATAAATTTGAAATGACCGACTTAGGCTATTTGCATTATTTCCTTGGCCTCCAAGTCTTGCAAACTAAGGAAGGAATCTTTCTTTCCCAGTCTAAGTATGCTTGTGACCTTGTTTGTCGCTTTCACATGGAAGACTCTAAACCATCCGCTTCTCCCTTCTAGTCTAGAGTCAAACTTGTTGCCACCTACACTCCTCCCAAAGTTGATGCCACTTTGTACCATAAATTAGTTGGTACCCTCTTATACTTTACTCATATTCATCTTGATCTTCCATTTGCTACTGGTCTTGTTGCCCGGTATATGCAATCACCCCATGAAGGCCATTGGAAAGAAACTAAAAGAATACTTCAGTATGTTCGGGATACATTACAGTTCAAGGGGACTCCTTCATTGGTTGGTTTCACTGATTCAGATTGGGCCGGTGACCCTAATGATCGAAATTTTACTGCAGGTTATGTTTTCAACTTTGGTTCAGGACCTGTCACTTGGGGTTGTAAAAAACAAATTCATGATCGATTTATTTAAGTGTTATTTTTCTCTACAGAAGATCAAGTTGGAGACATTTTCACAAAGTCTCTTTCATAAGCGAAGTTCTCCAAATTTTGTTCTATGTTAGGAGTTCATGAAGTTGTCATTAGGGGGGGATAGGCTCTAATGTCTCCTTCATTCTCTTATTGTGTCGCCTTTGTAAATATTTCAATTCTATCCCAAGTTGTTCTTAGGAGGGGATGTTAGGATATTTAGACACTTATGAGTTAGTTAAGATCAACTTGGTCTAATGTGTCGTTAGATAAAAGCGTGTTTCTTAGTGTATTTCTTTAGTATGCATTAGTATGTATTTGTAGTTAGGTAATCCAACAGTCACAATATGTTCCCAACATAGAGTGATCCGATGGTTCATATTCTCCTTGATATTAATGGCTACATTGATCCATGGCTTAATTCCCAATTGGTCCATGATCTCTATTTAAATAACATGTAGGGTCATTTGTCAATGATTGATTGTGAGAAACTTTCTTGTAAATATGTCTGTAATAATTTTCTTTTGCATTAATAAATTGTTTTAAGTGACCACATTGGTTGGGGCCATAGATGTTTCCCCGTATGGGTTTTACCATGTCAAAACATCGGTGTGTTGATATTTGATCTATTTGTGTGAGTGGTTACTAAAGGTGTTCATCCTTTGTTGGAATACCTATATCTTATTGCAGAAAAGTGATCGTCAAAAGAAGATAAAGAAATAATATGCCTCAGCTATGAAGGTTGATTACACTCACACATTCAATGAGTGAAAAGGGGGTTAAAGGATTGTGATCTAATGATAAAATGCACCTAATATTACCCATATTGTATTCAAGCTACCAAAAGATGAGGAAAATAATGTCCCTTCAATTTTGAGATTTGACCTTATTGTCATCAACTTAACCACTTTTAGTGGAGTTGCTTCAATGATTAACCAAGTTCTATAAAATCATCGAAGAAGATGTACGATGCCCTAACAAATCTCTTCTCAGTCAGAAACATTGGACAAGTTATGACTCTGAAGAATGAGCTCTGTGACATGAAGATAAATGATGACGACATCATAACATCATACTTTGTAAAGATCTACCATCTAAGAGATCAACTACAAGCTATTGAAGAGATCACTTCAGAAAAGGAATGGTGAACATAGTACTCAATGGTTTTCCCAAGACATGGGATGCATTTGCTACACGCATGAACAGAAGGAAGGAGTACCTGACATTTGAAGAACTTTGGACTTCTTGTGCTCAAGAAGAATCAAGGATCAATGCAAAAGAGAAACCTCAAAAGAAGTACGATGATCAAGCCTTCACAACAAGATTCAAGAACTTCAGAGACAAAAGAAAGTTCGATTCAAGAAGGAAGCCAAAACAAAGAAAATACATTTCAGAAATACAGTGCTTCAACTGTCAAAAGTACGGTCACTACAGGAATTAGTGTCCCGAGCTAAAGAAAAGGAAGGAGAAACACGAAGCATCGATTGTCGAAGAAAAGGAACCTACAAAGAAGACTAAGCTGGATGGAAGAGACTTCTTCTACTAAAAGGTAACAACACTCTTCTTATTTTCTTGTACATATCTTGCTTACATTGTCTCTGTACATATCATGTATATCTATCTCTTGGAAGATAATGTGTTCCAAGAAGGATTATACCTATGAAAGAAAAAAAAAGATAAAAAGAGTTATCATTAGATATTACACATGAAAAAGAATGAAATATATCATGTGAAAGACATTACAAGATAAGACCAAAATCAGAAGAGACTTGGAAAAAGCAAAGACAAAAAGAAGTCAACAATTGAGAGGAAACTAGAAAAAAAAAAAAGACTTGTGACATTCTATAGAAAACAACAAGACGAAAGCGTGGACTCTGTTAGACAAGAGAACCAATCATATATTGCAGAAGATAATAAGGATGCAGATGGAAGCGTGGACTCTATCATATATTGCAGAAGACAATAAGGATACAAATGGAAGCATGGACTCTATCAGACGGAGGGAGCCGATTATATGCACTCTTACATGAAGCAAGGATTAGGAGGGAGCTAATCCTATGATCCATTGAAGATGACGAAATGTATATATCCATGGTAGCAGCCATGAAAAGACAGTACATGTTCATCTCAACCACAGAAGAAGACCTCTTCAAAGAGAAGCCTTAAAGCATTCTTGATTGTCCATCCAGATCCGTGATCCTATGATGAAAGGAAGAAGTGGAATCTCTAGAACGTGGAATCTACAAGAAACTCCATGGACCCAAGAGATCATGAAAAACATGAAGAAGAACATGAGGATTCCAAGAAAGAAAGAAGAACCAGAACAACCAGTCATTCTATCAAGAATCACAATATTACCAGCCTGATATGAACTCACTAAAAGCAATCAAGCAGAAGAACTGAAAGTCATGATGAAGAACAGTGTACAGAAGACTTACGAATGAAAGCATTGCAAGATCCAGAACTAGAGGTTCTATCAGATGGAAGGAGAAGACTATGATGATTACTTGTTCCAGTACACCAGACATATCACTGCATGAGTCATTATATCATTCGCAACATCCATGAGTTGGAATTCTACATCAGATAAATGTAAAGAATGTTCTCCAGAAGAAATTGAGTAAAGAGCGCATGCAGAGCAATCTCAAGACTTTGAGACATACTAGAAAGAGACTCTTATATACAGATAAGAAAGACAACTTGGTGGAGAACCTCTAGTGCACAACAGAAGCGTGGTGAAGATTTCCTATAACATCAAGATGACTACTCAGAAGATCAAATCTCGTGATGACAGAATAAGTACCACATAGATATGTTCCAGTTCTCCAACTATGATATACTCTATTGTTCAAATCTACATGAAGCCTTCACAGTATTCCAGACTAAAGTACAAGCATTACATTATCCATGATGAAGTCCAGAAAGAAGAAAGTGATTCTCCAATACATATCTCCGCAGATGAGTAGATAAGCATACATTTTGGTAAAGCCTCTATTCAAGATGAAAGAACTTGCATACTCAAGCTAGAGATCATGGAAATAACTCTCTTAGCTGAAAGGGAAGACTCTCCAAACTAGAAGAAGGTACGCAAACACTTATTTTTGTGATTGAAATAACTCTCCAGTTAGGAGGGAGCATTGAAAATATTATTTATCTTTGTAATTAAAAAATAGTCCAGATTGGACAGATGCTTTCCTGTTCGAAAAGTGG
>JZKD02S0898375.1:0-14031 GCA_000966675.3 Picea glauca
AAATAATGAATAGGGATGCAACCATGGCAGTGAAACTTGCACGTGAATGGGGAGCGACAGAAGCGCAGTTCCAATTGCGTATGCTTAACGCCAACCGTGCAAACTAGAACTTTCTTAAATTTTTACATAGTGGGAGGCCTTTTGCACGGTCCTCACAGCCTTAAATGTTTACCTGACAGGCCTCACAGCCTAAAATGTTTACTTAACAGACGTGTTACAATATATTTTCCTCCGATTTTTTTATACAATCTTGTCTGCAGTGAATTTGGGCAATATTGTTCTTCACCGACATTCCTGGTTGACTGGTTGATGCTTGTCCGTTGGTTCGCTGGATGTTTCTTATTGTTGTTTGATTCAAGTTTGCAGAGTTGAGGTCCTGCAGCTACAATTGGGCCTCTTGGTACTTTTTCACTGGTTTGTTGTTTGTTGCTTGATCTTGTTTATTTAACTTTGCAAGGTTGGGGTCCTGCATCCGCAGTTGGACATGTTGTTGCAGTTTGCAGGCCAGGGGCTGCGCTTCAGTCCTTTCCCATTCACCGGTGGGTCTCAATGTCGTGGTTGTATTCTTGTTCGTTGGTTGTTGTTTTCTATTTCCAGTTTGCAAGTAAAAATTTACAATACTGGAAATGCTTGAGCCAAAATCCTCTTGCAGAACAATTTCGTATGTGACTACTACGACCAGAGAAACATGAGTGTGATGTTGTCTTGGTGTTGTTCTTGAAGGTTGTTGTTCACTAGAGATTCCACCTCTATCACAGCCATAGTGACATGGCAAAGGTTGACAAATCTATGACAAGTGCATTCAGAAGAATACACAAAGAACATGAAAGAGATCATATTGATACTATGCAAATGATACGTGCACTTGGAAATACATTTCTTAATATTCAACAAATCTCTCCTCAACAAATAGTCGACGTTGCACTTTCCCTGCCCCTGGATTGTGGTTCAAGGAAATGTGTCTTCAGAAACACATCTCCAATTGAGAAATGCAAATTGGAACATGGTTTTACAATTGGGCCACCAAAAATACTATTAAAATAAAATAATATGAAATTTTTTGAAATAGATATAAACAACATCTCTTTGGACTTGAACCAGAGTTTGTCGAGCTGCAACTATATTTCATAGCTGATAATGTTTTTCCCATAGTTAATGTGTTTCTATGGCTTCATAAATATGAGACTAAGTGTTGTTGTGTGAGGGATAAATTTCTTATCTCCCTTTCTTTTTCCTCTTCTATACTTACCCATTTTTCCCTTTTCTTCTTCCCCTCTATTATCCGTTTATGGTTCTATAATTAGTCGTGTTTCTATGCTCGCGGGTTCCCGGTGTGGCAAACTGAAAAATACTCATCTCCATCTACATATTCACATCATGAGTCTGACCGACCGTCGTTCGTTTGCATACTTAGCCAATTTTATGACCGCGGGTTCACAGATAGGCGTTATCGAACTTTGGTGCCATGTGTTCGGGGTATACATATTGCACCCAAAAATTCGATGATCTACAATTCGACCTTGGACTCCTCGAACTCACAAGCCTGACTCTACCTACGATGACTCTGTCTGACTGACCCGCCTTTCCATACTTAGTCGAGTCTTCAAAGATTCACGGGTGCACAGACTTTCGGGTTCACAAAAGTTTGAAAGCATTTTTTGCTCCCCTCCATCCCCGCCACCTTCTGACCTTCCCAATGCACATTAATTATGATTTTACTAGTGACAAATCACCAGACAGGTTCGAAAATATTGGTATTAATAAGCGGAAAGCTCGAGGACATCTCCCATTAAAACGCATTAACGGGTGAATATTATGGGATCTGATGATTTTTTTGTGTCCATATTGAATTGGAAAAAAATGTTGGTTATTTTAGTTTTTTTAAGGCATCATCATAGGAAGAGTGCAATATTGTGACACCCCACTGTCATCCACAAAGGTGTTGACGTCATGTCCCTCTTTAATACTGTGCATATATTACATGTTGTCATATTTGAGAATATGCTTGCATATGGAAATGTTAACTCATATGTTATAAGTGACAACTCACCACACATATTCGAAAATATTGGCATTAATAGGCGAAAAGGTCGAGGACATCTCCCATTAAAACTCATTAAACCAAGATTTACGAAATATTATACTATCATCCTCCAGCGTTCATTTTAAATACTTATTCCCATTTCCCTCTATCATCGAAAACTTGGGCTTTAAGGTGCCTTCCTTGTAATGTTCCAGGTCATCCACATGTGAGACAACTTAGATATGCCATTCAGGCCCAATTGAAAGACGAGGGAATGGTTTTATGAGACGTCGTCTTTGAATGAAAAAAATTGTGTTAGCCAACATAAACTCAGACACAAAAAATTCAAGTATCTTATGATTAGTATTCTCCTTGTATTCGATCCTTTGGTTGGTTGAAAGGCCTGCCTGAAGATTTGTATGTTGAACTTCTTTGTTTTGTTACTAGAAATTGGAAGGGACTTTCAAGTCACCTGCAAAATGCTCCTTTGTTGAATTATATAGCTTCTTCCAACAACAAAGATTTGGAAAGTGTATCAAATCCTGCAGACCGCACAAGAATTTAACTTTCGTCAGAGGAGTCACACATATCGTGGCTTACAAAATGGTTTGGAATATTCAGAAATGATGCCAAATATTGCTCCATGCGCCAATATACTCAGAGGGAAATTATAAATTTGGATCCTCACAAATGTGAGACACTGTATAGGTGGTTGAATCCACATCCTAAAATTACAGAAGTTTCTATGTCAAAGTTTGTTGAGTGACTTCTGGGTGTGGTAATAGACTTGATAGAAAGTCAACTTCTTTGTCAAAGTTTGTTCACTGACCACTGGATGTAGTAACAGATTCCACATACAATCAACTTTCTATCACTACTGAACATTTTTTTCACTATTCCTATGCATATAATTGCATCTGGGTCGAAGAGCTTACCGCTCTTTGCAAGAATATTCTCTTGGTAGTTGAAGGTGGGTATATAACCAGGGAACGAGGCTCTCAAAACTTTTTGATGCTTGCATAGACAAGTAACTGGGAAAAATTAATGGGAAGGAATTATGGACTATGGACTTTGCAACACTTTCTGAATATTACTTTATACTACCACCTTCTGCAAGAAGTTTGACATATTCAGGTAATGATTTGGTTTTTGAAGATCACCTTTTACTACCACCTTCATGTAATCATTTTGTTTTGTTCTTTAGAAGAGACCTTGATGTAGTAGATATTCCAGATCTGTTTCCCTGAATATCAATCTTCCTGTTGTTTCTCGTGCTTTGAATAAGGAGAATGCATTTCTTCTATTGCAATAGATCCGATATTTGAAAAAAACGGAAGTTGCTCGATGCTTGAAGTATTCACTTGTCTGGTTCAAATAAATCACCATGGCCTCACTACAAGCGTCTCTCGAGTTTTTCATCGGGATCACAGGTCGATAAGCACAGAGTGGATTCCTGGTCATAGAGTGCTTCCATCCCCAGCTTGCATTTGCACAGGTGCTTTTATTGCTACCTTCTTTCTTTGTCCTGGTGGTGGATCCTTCTATGCCAACCAACATGATGGAAATAAACTAGCTCTAGGGAATTTGATCGCTTCCGGGGATCTGAGTTGACTATATATTAATTTCGGTTAACTTAAAGAAGTTTATGTGTGCAACCTAATGTTAGACATAGAAAATACAATTTCTTATTTTTTAAAATATAAAATAATGTATTTTTTTAACACATGACTGTTTGAAAATTTTCAGGCGTTGTTTGGGATTCACGTCCTTCAAGGATGTTAATTAATTACACAATTAATATTGCTTGTGCCAATGCAATCGACCCGTCGTCGACTATGGAAATCACATTAAAATTGCAATGTCCGATAATAAATGTCTGACATGTACCTAATGTCGAGGTCATCATCGCACATGACACCCAATCTCTAAAGATTTTCAGACTCAAAACAACATTGTAATTGTCATGACAAAGCAACACTAAAGTCGATGCTCTTTGCAGGTCTGACAACCCTGCAGTCTAAGTGCTTTGACAATAAAAAGCATGCTTGTTCATCTCATTACCGCCCTGCAGTCAATGCCATTGCTCCCATTGCCACCGCCAATGTCAATGTCCAAAATTGAAGCTATCTGGAGCCTGGAGTCACCGCTAGTGTGGATGCCTGAAGCTGAAGCTACCTGGAGCTTGGGGTCACGACTTGTTACACTTGACATTAGTACCAATAGTGATCGAAATTTGATTGTATGTCAAGTCTGTTACTACATCCAGAGGTCGCTCAACAAACTTTGAGATAGAAGTTGGTTGTCTGTCAAGTCTGTTACAACTTTGAGATAGAAGGTTCTGTAATTTTAGAATGTTGATTCAACCACTCATACAGTTTCTCACCTTCGTGAGGATCCAAATTTATAATTTCCTTCTGAATATATTCGGGCATGGAGTAATATTTGGCGTCACTTCCGAATATTCGAGACCACTTTGTGATCCACAATGTATGCCACTCCTATGATGAAATATATATTTTGGTGTGATCTGTAGCATTTGATACACTTGCCAAATCTATGTTGTTGGAAGAATCTATATACTTCAACAAAGGAGCATTTTGCAGGTGACTTGAACATCCCTTCCAATTTATAGCAATAAAACAAATAAATTCAACATACAAATCTTCAGCGAGGCCTTTCAACCAAACAAACGATCGAATACAGGGAGAATACCAATCACAAGATACTTGAATTTTTTTGTCTCAGCTTTTGTTGGCTAACAAAAACTTTTTCCCCCAAAGCTGAGGTCACATAAAGCCACTCCCTCACCTTTGAATTGGGCCTGAATCACACCTCTAAGTTGTCTTAGATGTGGATGACCAGAAACATTACAAGGAAGGCACCTTAAACCCCAAGTTTTCGATGATAGAGGGAAATTAACACTTAGCAAAGTATGGAATGTTGAATAAAAAGCTAATGCAGGAAGGCCATATCTAGAAGAGACAAACTATTCAAGAAGTTGGGATATATCTTGCTGGAAGCACCCATGAATTTCAAGACCCGAAATTGATATTCAACTCGTTGTTTTTAACTAGGCAATCATTTGATGATCAAGTTGAAATCTATAAAAGGCTGTCTACATGCTTGATTCTTGTACATATTTGTTTTTTTTGTCTGTGGGAGCCCCAATCGCAGTCATTATGGAAAACACATTTAATTTTAAGAGAATATGTGTTGAACTATTTCAAGATAACTATTTGGGGAAATAATCTCAGTTGTATTTTGTAACCCAGTTTATCTGAATATAAAATATTTGAGGTTTTTGTATAGTGTTTTCCAATGTCTAATATTGTTTTTTTTTGTATTTTTTTTTTAAATTGACTCATTTTCCTGTACAACTATTGATAGATGAATTCAACCTCTTTCTACAAGAATTTAAGACGCTCTTTGATTCGTAGTTAAATATGCACGACAAGCTTTTTTTTCCCCTGCTCAACACTTTGATTTAAATAAAAGCTACTCTATTCACTCCTTACATTTTACATGGAAGAATAATTTGTGATAGGACATAGTTATATGGTGCCCACCCTATACTTAAGAAAATAATGGATGGACCCATCCTGCTTTCATTCTTCGGGGCCCCATAAATAGAATGAATTAATGACTCTATTTCAACATGGAAACTTAGGTGTTGACGCCATGTTCCTGTTCAATATTGTGCATATATTACAACTTCTTCTATTTGAGAATATCGTTACATCATATCTATCTATCTATCTATCTATCTATCCATCCATCTATCTATCTATATATCTATATATATTCTATTGCTTATGGTTTGAACGAAATTTGCGAACCAAAAAACACCCTACAAATTGGAAGATGCTATACATTTGGACCACAAATAATCTATTAAGATATATTAATATGAATACTATTGGAATAAATATTAACAAATTCTCTTTAAACTTGAAGTTTTCTTTGCCGACCCCCAAGTATGTTACATAGCTGAGACTAAATGTTTGTTTCTCCCTTTGTTTTCCCTCCTCTATACTTACTTGTTTTTCCCTTGTCTTCTTCCCCTCTATTATCCCTTTCTGGTTCTATACTTAGTCGCATTTATATGATCACGACTTCTCGGGTTGGCGGATTGACAGATGCTCATCTTCATCTATATCTTCACATCATGAGCCCGACCGACTGCCGTCCCTTTCAATACTTAGCCAATTATTTGACCATCGGGTCCCGGCTTGGCGCTATCGCACAATTATGCCCCATGTTCCATCATATACATCTTGCACCCAAAAACTTCTGTGATCTACAATTTATGCTTTTATTAGTGAGAACTCACCAGGGGTTCGAAAAGATTGGCATTAATAAATGAACAATAGATGTTGTTCTGTGAGATACTTACCCATTTTTTCCTTTTCTTGTTCCCCTCTATTATCCCTTTCTAATTATATACTTAGTCGCATTTCTATGATTGTGGGTTCTCGGGTTGGCGGACTGACAAATATTCATCTCCATCTATATCCTCACATCACGAGTCTGACTGACCGTTGTTCCTTTCCATACTTATCCCATTTTATGGTTGCAGTTTCCGAGGTTGGTGCTATCGAACTCTCATGCCGCTGGTTCTGTGATATACATCTTGCACTCAAAACTTTTGTGATATACATCTTGCACTCAAAACTTTTTGATCTACAATTCCACCCCAGACTCCTTGAACTTTTAAGCTTCACTCTACCCGGGTTCACAAAAGTTTCAAATCATCTATCGCTGCCTTCCATCCCCACTACCTCTGTGCCCTTCCCAATGCACATTAATTATGATTTTACTAGTGACAAATCAACACACTGGTACAAAACAATTGGCATTAACAAGCAAAAACCTCGAGGACATCTCCCATTAACACACATTAAACCGCCATTTACGGTACTCTGAACGACCATCGTTCCTTTCCATACTTACCCAAATTTTTCCATGTGTTCTGTGATTTACATCTTACACCCCAAAATTATGTGATCTACAATTCCACCCTGGGCTCCTCCAACTCGTAAGATTCACTCTACCTGGTTTCACAAAAAGTTTTAAAGTATTTATAGCTCCCTTCCATCCCCGCCACATTCGCACCCTTCCCAATGCACATTAATTATTCCAGCCTCTAGATTGCACTTCCATTGTTTCGTGACCTACAAACAACACCCGGACCTACACGATATACAAATTGACTGTCGGACTCCCACATCGTCCCCTCTTCCATGTTGCACATTATGCATTCAAAAGTTCTGAGCCATACAATTTGACCGTCAGGGCCTCACGTCTTCTGGGGAACCCTTGTCACTCTATTTTGGATCCTCGGGTTGGCGGGTTCACGAAATCTCCAATTCCTAGTCACTGTTTCTTGTGCCCTCCACCTTCGTACTTATTTCCAAATATGCAACAACAAAGGTTTAATGCTAAGAGTTAATCATGCAACAACCGTAAATATCATCATTAATAAGCAAAAGGCTCGAGGAGACAGTCACACTGACTATCTCTACACAACTTGTCCAGAAACATGTAGAAAAGATCTTGCCAGGTAATGGGATATCTATTACAAATTTCAATATATTAGCGAAAACGAGTCTGGCCTACCGTTTCCCTATTCCATACTTAAACATGTTTTCGATTGTGGGTCCCTGGACTGACAGGCTCAAGATTGTGTTTCCAATGTTCTAAGACTTGCAAACAGTACCCGGAGTTTCGTGATATACAATTTGTCCACTGGAATGCCCCATCATGAGCCCGACCGTCTGTCATTCCTTTCAATACTTAGCCACAAGTTGGTTGTATGTTCATGACGTGGTACATTTCCATGGTTGCACATGCTGCAACCACTGTGTATTGAGTTCAGCCTACTGTTTCCCTATTCCATACTTAGACACTTTTTCGATTGCGGGTTCCTGGACTGGCGGGCTCAAGATTGTGTTTCCAATGTTCTGTGACTTGCAAACAGTACTCGGAGTTCCGCGATATACAATTTGTTCTCTTGAATGCCCCATCATTCCCTCTTCCGTGTTACGCATTTTGCAGTCAACATTTTTGAGACATACAGTTTGATCCTTGTGCCCTCACCTTTGTTGGTTATATCTTGTAACCTATCTTGAAACCTGACCGACCATTTTCGATAATTAGCCATTCCTTAATTGTTGTTCCCTTTCCTCGCCACCTTCGTACTTCTTTCTGGATATGAAATTAGTAAGCTTTAATGCTAACAGTTCGTCATGCAGGAACCGTAAAAATTGCCATTAATGAGCGAAAGGCTCGAGGAGATCTCCCACTCTTATGTGATATACAAATTGGCGGTCGGACTCCCACATCATCCACTCTTCCATGTTACACATTTTGCACTCAAAATTTCTGAGACATACAATTTGACCATTGGGGCATCACGTTTCCTGGGGAACCCTAGTCACCCTAGTTTGAATCCTATCCAACCGCTTTCCATACTTTCCTATTTCATGGAATCTCTTTCGCGGATCCTCGGGTTGGCGGGTTCACAGAATCTCCAAGTCCTAGTCACCGTTTCCTGTGCCCGCCACCTTCACACTTCTTTCAAAGTATGTAATGACCAAGGTTTAATGCTAACAATTCATCATGCAACAACTGTATAGACTGTCATTAACAAGCAAAAGGCTCGACGAGACAGTCACATTGACTATCACTACACAACTTGCCCAGAAACATGCATAAAAGATCTTGCCAGGTAATGGGATATCTATTACAAATTTCAATATATTAGCGAAAATGAGTCTGGCCTACCATTTCCCTATTCCATATTTAGCCACTTTTTCGATTGCGGGTTCCCGGACAGGTGGGCTCATGATTGCGCTTCCAATGTTTCGTGGCCTGCAAACAATACCCAGAGTTCCGCGATATACAAATTGACCTTTGGACTGTCCCATCATGCCCTCTTTCGTGTTATGCGTTTTGCACTCAAAACTTCTGAGACATACAATTTGATCGTCGGGCCCTCACCTCTCATGGTTATACCTTGTAACCTTATTTTGAAGCCCGACCGACCACTTTCGATAATTAGCCATTCCTTAATTGCTCTTTCCTATCCCTGTGACTTTCGTACTTCTTTCTAAATATGCAATTAGTAAGCTTTGATGCTAACAGTTCGTCATGCAGGAAACGTCAACATTGTCATTAATGAGTGAAACGATCGAGGGGATCTCCCATTAATACGCATTAAACCAAGATCTGCTGAGAGTTATGTTATCCCTTCCGATTGTTCATCTCAAACAACATGGAATGTCTTTCGCAAGTCGTGGCATTGGTGCATTCACAAAATCTCCAATCCTTAATTGCTCTTCACCATACCCGCCATCTTTGCACTTCTAAGTATGCAATTACTAGTCTTTAATGCTAACAACTCATCATGCAAAAACCATCGAGATTGTCATTAATGAGCGAAAGGCATGAGGAGATCTCCCATTCACATGCATTGGAACAAGATTTGCGGAGGGTTATATTATCCCTTCCAACTATTCATTTCAAACATCGTCTGGAGAAAACGAACGTTCTTGTAAACTTATGGCAGCAGCCTGACAACAGTTCTGTGGAGATAAAGTGAATATCTTCGGATGTGAGGACCAGAACTTCCAGTGGTCTAGGGAATACTCTTACTATTCATCCTGTTCTGCCTAGAATGAAGTGATTTGGACCTATGGAATCACTTGTGTAGGATGTGTCCTTGAGGTTTTTCACTGTAAGGAGGTGGTCTCTTGGTGTTTCGAAAAATATATTTCAAGCCGAATAATTATTCCATTGCACGACCATTCTCCTGTTTCTTTGTCACCCCAGGTCTTCCGCAAGATGTTAAGATTGTTGGAGCCAACATTGACTTTCAGAGGACAAGACTGCAAGCAGTTCCTAGAAAAACATGATAACGGGTTGGACCTCTTACCCGAGTTCCTAGAAGACCCGACAGCAGTTCCTGAAGATATCACAAAGTTGCAGGTCAATTCCTTTAGAAATCCATTCCGGGAAATTGCCTGGTTGTTTACAAGAATAATGGGACAGGAATCCACGCCAAGCATTTCCCCAATGGTTCTTTATATTTTGTATTTCACAGTCAAGGAACAATCCATTTTTTATTGGGGGAAGCTAATTTCCATTGAAATCTGTTCCCAATTGTCACGATTCAAAGAAGAGAATAAAATTTCTATTTCATCCTACTTAGTTTTCGCGATAGGGTATTGCTGTCTGTTTCCAAAATTGTCTCTGTCCAAGAAGATAAACTATGAATTCGACCCAATAACGTTCTGGTACCAGGCCTTGTGGAGGAACAAGGCCTCCCATTGTTTTTATGAGGTTTTTAATGAATTCGTCTCGGTTTTCAAAGATTTATTGTTAGGAAAGGATGCTTCCCAGCTGTCTGGCCAGGAAACCAAGTTTTTGGACAGGAAGGGGACACTTGAACAAATGGAAAATTACGGTGTAATAATGATTTTTGGCTCCAAGGAAAATCCTGCTTTCCTTCCATGACACATCACAGACAAGATGTTTGTTACAGAAATAACAAGGCAATACAACTACTGGTTGCATTTTTTCCATGGAAAGAGAAAAAAATAGTTCATTCCTCTGCCTTGGAAAGTCGGGGACTTCGTGTTCAGGAACATCAACAAGATTGACGAATTTGCAGGCCATTTCAAGAACTTGAACCTAAGATATGCTGAAATACTAAGAGGGTTTGACCCTAATGGGATTTTTCTAGAACATTCACTAGAAGTTGGCTTTAACAACTCTTTTATCCATACACGCCTGAATGAAGACAGAGACAATGGCGACAACACTCCTACTCCTGATGATGGCGACATAGAGACATTGCAAAGCACAACTGAATTGTACAGACAACATGGAAAAGGCTCTGATGAGAAGAGTGTCCACTCCTCGATCAACACTCCCAAGAGCACGACATCATGGAGCATCGCTTCAATGACCCACCCTAGTAAGAAAGCAATCCAAAAATCTTCAAAGAGAGGAGGATATAAGAACCCTCCTCACGAAAAAATTAATAGTTATCACAAGCTTCCTATGACGAAGAAGAGAAAAAACGTTGTAGGGCAGACAGAAGAGCCCGAAACTAAAAGTGATAACATGCAACTTGAGACTGTTGTGGATGACATGTTCCGCAAAGTTGATCATCCCGCAGACGCGATGCACCATAGTTCCACAATGGAAATAGCTGAGACAAACATTTTTGACAAAGATGAATCCTTCGTATTCCAGAGTGTTGTTTTTGACAACCAATCTAAAAATTTAATTATTGAAAAGAGAGATGTAACAAATAAGAAAGGGAAATCTCGTTTAGATATTAACCTTAGGAACATGCAGCCATCCCAAATCTCCCGATTTCATCGAGAAACTGTAGATGATCTTGATGATTCCATTGGATGAATTGAAGCGGAGAATGCCATACTGAATGACCGAATCAAGGAATTGGAGGAGACTTTAATTCCTACCCCATTGTTTGCCAATCCTTTAGCAAAAACCGTGCCTGCCACCCTTGCAGACAAGTTAAAAGGATCCTCCAGCCTCCTCACATCCTGTAGAGGTTATGTGGAGAAGAATATCAAGAAAATAATGGAGCTAATTACTGAAGCCTGGGAATCATCACAAAATATAGCTTCCTTTCGAACGAGGGCACATGCTTTGCACGAACATTTGCAGGTGGATTTAAAAAATGAAGAATGTTTCTATCTAGAGACGGTGATCCCTTTTGGCAACCATGTCATCAACATCTTAGATATGAAAAGAAGACAAGAAGATCTCCCCTCCCCGAACTGGATCAACCAATTAAAAGCATGTTGGAAAGAGAAAGTTAAGAACCTACATCTCATTTTCGAATCATGTGAACAAGCCATATCAGAGAAAGAAGAATTATTCAAAAACCTGACCGAAATAGACTTAGCTAGAAGTACCAATGAGGTTCAATACCCAAACTTAATCCTCAACTCCTTGTCCTTAACCAAGCAAGCCTTCGATGAACAAGTTGATATTTTAAAGGGGTTGTCTTTAGAAAAGTTTTACAGTATCCTTGAATATGGTCAAGATGACGTGGAGAACTATCTAGTGGGCTATTCAACACATAATGAAGAAATTTAACAGGCTCTACATAGTATTTCGATCGATCTAAGGAAATTAGACAACGAGTTTTTCAACATAGAAATCCGGGATGAAATCAACATGGCCCCCATGAGAAGCTACATTGAAGAATGGCTCCAATGGAGAATCGACAAGCTCACCGATGAAGGGCAACAATCGATTGGCACGATTCCAGTGGTCGTTGACGAGAACAATAGAAAGGCATCAACAAGCAAATAACAAAGGGAGAAATAGATACCATCATAGTAAGTATATACTGATCACATCTTGCTTTCTTTATCAATTCAGTTATTCCACCTCTTTAAATAGAAATCTCTAACCAAAGATTGATAACTTCCAATTTCTTCTTTTCAGGTCTTCCTCTCTACCATCGCGCACTTCTTCTTTCTACAGTCCTATTTCTTGTACTTATTTCTTTTATGGTCCGCGAGAGCCCCAATCCCAGTCTATATGACAAACACATTTAAATTTCCAAAAATATGTAACAGATTCCAGAAATATGTAACGTACATTATTATTTTTTGATAAATTTCAAAGAAAACTAATTTGGGAACAATTTCGACGGTGCCTTGTGGGCTGCTTTTGGAATGCTAAATTAGTTCTCTTTATGCATATCGATCATCTTCTTTTATTTTTATGTGCTCATAATTTTGTTTAATGTTAGGAAATTGTGTTTATTAAATTTGAATGTTTAATGTGTGTGATTCCTAGTCCTTTTTTCCAGGAACCTTTATTTCAAAAAAAATAAAAATAAAAAATAAACAAAAAAATAAAATAAAAACTACTACTATCCTTTTTTATTGCTTCAAGTCATTACACCAAATTTTTTTAAAGCCCCATATTTGAACTATACACGCCCCAGGAAAAAACTTAAACATGAGTATCCCATCTATAAAAAACGCAGTAGGATTGACATCCTCGTTCGCATATTAACCCCATATTAATATAATATTATGATTAACTAATTCTGGAATTCAAGACTCTGGTTCTTCGGGGCTCCGACCTTACTTCCGCAGTGACATTCTCCTCGGGTCATCTACCAACGTGATGTCTTATGGCTGGCGTGTGACACACTGGCATGAGTCATTTTCTGCATGGATACCACATGTACTTCAAGCTACTTCCCATGTGTCTCTACTGCTTCAGGATTCTATTTCTCCCTTGGTCCCTCCATAACAATGCATTTATTCCCATTCCAACCTGGCAGGGACTACGCTGCCATGCAACACTTGTTTATATATTATAAATAAGAGTATATATATTAATGTTTTCTCCCCATTAGTCGATTCTTATTTAATATATTATAAATAAGAGCTTGCGCTACGAGGATAAAGCCATAGATTAATGCTTGAAAGACATATATTAATATGATCATTAAGATTTATGTGGGAAGAAAGGTTTGGAGGAATCAGAGGAACCACAGTATTGTTAATCAGAGGTCGACATTTTGAGTCCATATCAGGACCCATCATCAGGACAACTAAGCCATCATCGGAGGAACCATACTATATTAATATATTAATGCTATGGCTTTCTCCTCGTGAACTCTTATTTATAATATATTAAATAAGAGTTGGGTTATATATATATATATATATGGATTTATCCTCATAGCGTGAACCTTTATTTATAAGCCAATATTATTTAATATATTGTAAATAAGAGTTCACGGTGTGAGGATAAATCCATATATTAATGCTTTAAACTAGTAGTGTGAACTATTATTTATAATATATTAAATAAGAATTGGCTTATGGGGTATATATATATATGGATTTCTCCTCATAGCGTGAACCTTTATTTATAAGCCAATCTTATTTAATATATTGTAAATAAGAGTTCACGGTGTGAGGAGAAATCCATATATTAATGCT
>JZKD02S0898397.1:0-14031 GCA_000966675.3 Picea glauca
CCAATTTCTATTACTGAGATTTGATGCGTGACAGTTCCTCATAAGTTCATATGCATTGTTCCTTTTACTTAGATTCACAATTGTTGTTCCTTTCAATTAGTTTACATTTGTTGTTCCTTTCCGTTAAGATATAGTTGTTGTTCATTTCAATATAAGTACAATTGTTGTCTCCTTCGATTGGATTACAATCGATGTTTCTTTCCATAGACAGAGTAATTCGCCTTTTCCCTTCCAGTAATTTGATTCATAATAATAGTCAATTCTGCAAGTCTTTATTTAGATTCAATAACTGCTTTTAGTTAAAATGAATTCAATAGATTAATTAGTTCATTTCCATTGCACGACATTAGATTTCCAATCCTAGAATCTTTAATGAATGATTGAGGAACTTGATTGTTGATAAACTCATATTTTCTTTAACTACACGATTTTAGCCTCTACGAGTTATCTGCATAGACTTTGCTGATATTCCTGAGACAAAAGATGAATCCTCAGGTTGATAAATTAATGTTAAACTAAGGTTGTTTTTAGACATCTTTAGACCCCAACACATGTACATCTATTTTGGTAAAAATTTAAGCTACAAAAAATGGTTAGGATCAAACAATTATTTTGGCAAAAAAAATACCTACAACAAATAAATAGGATCAAACAATGTAACAAATCATTGTGGCTCTAGTTTGAGAGAAATTGTGATAGAGATTGATCTTGTAAAATACAATATCACAACAAAACCATGTGCTACAATGTTCAATTTCATGATAACTCATAATGAGTAGAGTTGCATATTTATAAAATACACTATGTAACCAAAAAATAAAAAAACTCTCGAAATTCCTAAAGATTGGTTGGTTGTTAAGAACTTTGCAATGACATTATCAACTTTTATCATTGGATTTAGTAGGTGTGTTGATAGGTCGAGTGTGAGATCCATTTAATGATGCCAAGGAATCTAGAGTTAATATAGTGTGATAGTGTGCATGTTGATCTATTATTGTTTCCACATGGATGACTTACTGAAGAATAATTAGTGAAATGTGGTCACAGGGGATTCACCCTGTTGACCAATATATTATCACGTTCATTCATAAAGGGGGTTTTTTATTGTGAAAAATAAGATCAATATATTGTAGGTATTGGGGGAATGTGTGATCTCAAGGGGTTTATATGTATTGGCGAGGTATAAAAAGGGGCATCTAGTTAAAATAGGGGTATATTTTATTGTAAATATGTATCGAGAGGGGGTTTCAATAAAAGGATTTTGAGATATTTATCAATATCTAGTGAAATTAGGGGTATTCTTTAATATCCCACGAATGTAGGAACTATGTCACAGGTTCACTAAGTGAAGACCCTGTGCATGTGGTAGATTAGGCACAAGTCACAGTTGGAAAGAATGTGACAAGAATATGAATTTATCATGACAAATCTTCTTGGGAGTACTTGTCTATTCACAATTAGGGTTGATGAAGGTTTATCATAATTCAAAGCCTATTCAATACATATATCACAAATAATCTTACCTCTGTTCCCATTGTTGATGTCAAGTTTGATATGTATATGTTTCACACTAGGTTACACAGATTTTTGGCCTTGGACTCTAGTACTAACTCTTTTGTGTATTCTTCCATGGAAATATATTTTTGTAATAGGTCCACCAATTGAAAATTGTAGGGTTCATCCTATTTTTGATTTATGATTTGGGGTAATGCATCTACAAACATGCATAAATATCCTCTATGGTGTTTAGGTATCTATCTTACATCCCATGTATAGGTCAAGCCTTCTAGGTGCTGAAGGGGAATATTTAGTTTAGCCTCTTAGTTATTAATACCTTGAACTAGGAATGGTGGCTTGGTCTTGCTTAGCTGCATATGCACTTCAACATCACCTCTATTATGAGATCTTCATTTCATGGTTATATGCAATTTTTGTCTAGGAAATATGTTTTTCCCTTATGCCTCCATCTTCCCCAATGTTGTCTAGACATAATTGAAGGAACATCATTCCATGAAGATTTTTTCCTATGATTTTAGTTATGTGAGTAGCCTATTATATGTTTACTTATTTCTCAAATCCTTGACAAATTGTTTGGTATACTCTTACAATTTTTATCCAAATATTATTTGTTTACTTGTCCATTTTAATGGTTTTTCACCTAATTATATATTTGTTATGACTCTTAGTGTTGTAAAACATTTTCACTTGACTATTTTTCCTAATAATAAATAAATGATTGCAACAAAATGTTTAAATTAAATTTCATAAAACTATTACATAAAATAACCTCTATTGTGCTTATATTTAAAATTGGCACAACTACTAAAGTAATAAAAAATAAAAAACAAATGATAGAAATAAGAAGCCAGAAACAAAAGTAGTGGGGAAACTTACACGGATGACACTTGAATCGAAATTAAAAGAGGGAAACTTCTCTAAGAAACTTTCAATGATTATATTTTTAAAATGAAAGATTTATAAATGAAATGGGAGAAATCCTATATATACCATAAGGTGGTAAAAAACCCCACACATAAAATTGAAGTTATTAAATAAAAGTGGTAGAAACCCACATAAAATTAAAGTTAATAAACAAAAGTGGTAAAAACCCCACATATAATTAAAGTTAATAAACAAAAGTGGTAAAAACCCCACATAAAATTGGGGTTACTAAATAAAAGTTATAAGGAACTTATTACATATTACTAATATTAAAATGCGATACTATAAAGACATAGGACTAGAACATCATGAAAAAATCATGAGTGTACATACAAGACAACTTACGTGCATTGAGTCTAATACCTAATAAAAAAAATTGTGGTTAGGTATGCAATAAAGTGGCATTATGTGTTGCCATTCAAGTCTTTCTATCGAACTTGATGAGTCTTCAAAAAATTTCCAAGTAGTCGACAAATTTAATCAAACCTAATGAGACAAGTTCTTTATATGAGTGATTATAATTGTATTAGGGATGTGTAGTAACATATTCTAGGACTAGATGTTATATCAAGTAGCACCAATCATGTATGTTTTATGACACAGGGAATCTTCGGTGTCGAGCATGCTTCATACCCTAACTTGAGGTTCTTAGTATAATGGATGATGACCAATTACACCTAAGGTTTGAATACGTTACATCCAAACCAATCTATTTTTATATAATTGGACATGTATATAAATAAGTTGAAAGGTTTTAGGGAGACCAACTTGTTATAATACTAGCAATTTCAAACTAGCTTCACAAGCATCACTACCTTCATAAACTTCAATTAGTAGCTAATTTCCTTAGTGACAAGCCATCCTACTTCAGGCTCTTTGAAAGGATGATGTGGGTATTTAAAAATGGTATGCATTCATATTTCAAAATTTCAAACTACGTGAATTGATATTTTTGGAAAAGGAAATATTGTTGTGTTATTAAGTATACACTTATTCTAATCTATATTATATGTATGCTATATTATATGTATGGTATTTATATCTCCAATAATACTACACAGATTTTTTGGCAACACCTCGCTAATCACCTACGTAAACAATTCAAGGTAGAGACAAGGATCAAAGACTTGTATCAACACCTCTTATTGCAGTCAACTTCAACAAGGAAGAATTCCATGCTACTTCAAGATCCCCTAAAACCTAAACACTTGATCAAAGATGTTTATTTTATAAATAGCTTTCTCTTATTACGATAAGACTAACATGCTTAAATTTAACATTATGCAGAATCATTTGGAACTATTTAGTTCAATTTCCTTCTACATGGAAGTTGCAAATCAAGGTATCTATTTTGCCAAAGTTGCATTGAACCCAACCACTGTTGTGTGTGTTGGTTAGCATTGATTCACAAATATGAACACATGTGTGAGCATGTCACTTGTTAGGACTTGCACCCTAATAAGAGATATATTAGCTACCTACTTTCACCAGCTTGAGAAGCCATCATTAACCTTAATTGAAAATATTTATCTAAAAACTGAAATGATTTCTCTAAAACCTACAACAAAATGATGAACACATTAGTCTGGAGAAATTATTTGTGCTTACCATTCATTGTGAATATTGGAGTGTTTAAGTCCAATTTCCCTTTGTGACATATTGTCTTTTGTACAATGGTCATTTAGCATACTGTTTGTTATTAAGTTTGACCAACTACCCTATGAAATCCATTATAAGGATCATAAATATCATAGGAAAAAAAGAAAGGGTTTTATCTTTATTCAAGGACCCTCATTTTTCATGTGTTTCTAAGTAGTTCCTCTGGTCCTATTTAATTGCTTCTACTATCCATTTCGTTCCCACCTCAATTGACATAATTATTAAAAATTCCTTAACATCGTTTAAGGAACAAAGAAAGGAAGACTTTGAAGACAAAGAAGTACAAGAGATGGTAAGATAATCCAAGTTATATGAGGATATGACACCTAGAAACATAAGAATGCGAAGTTTATGGAAGAAACTATTGACTCTTTTGGAACTCCGTTACTCCACCAAGTTGTACTAGGATCCCCCAAGGAGTCTACCAAGTTCTCGCTAAGATCTCAACAAATGCACAACCTGGGAGCACCATGTTATTAGAGAAATCATGTGGCCATATTATTGCCTTATGGTAGGAGAGGGAGCCAATGAATATAGGAAAAGAGAGAAGGGTTATGCAACAAAGACATCTTGAACCTAGTTAAAATCTTATTTCTTCTCCTATCAATTGGGCCTTTAACTAAACCAAGTAACAAAGAGGGGTCCTTTTCCAATCTCATTTAAAGAGTACTTGTTTGAGGCAAGTACAAATACTATGTTGTACATTATGACAATTTTGACATTTTTATTGTATATTTAAACATATTTGATTGTATTAATTGCATTTATAGAAACACATCTAAAATTTTGTAGTTTTTGGTAGCTAAAATGCCCCATCAAATTCCAACATTGATCTCTATATTGATCACATGTATATATCATAAGCATTGTGCTAAATTATAGCTTTAAAGGTATGTTTTATGCCTTTTAAAATCACCCAAAACTTGCACGTAGCCTCATCCACACTCACTTGTAGGGTTCTTTAATCTGGATATCCATGTTATTGCAAGCCCAATCACGTCATTGTTTGTCACTAACCACACACCCATTAAATTGTAAGTCCATTAAAAGTTATACAAAATTATCAACCCCTTCGAAGCCATGTTAAAAAGTATGAACTTTGTGAATCACGTTGGTTGCAACGATCAAGACTTTAGCTAACAAGAAGATTGTGAATGCCTTGGAGTTGACATTTCAAAATTATGCAAAATTATCAACCCCTTAGAAGTCATGTTAAAAAATATGAATTTGTGAAGGTTTTAGCTAATAAAGAAGATTGAATGTCTTGTGTTGACATTTTTAGGCTAGAAAAATAAATTTCAAGTGCACTTAGATTATTCATTGCTTGTTGTCCTTTGCATTCTCACACATAAAAATATATTTTACTATTATCAAATAAATGATTTTGATTTTGATAAACTTTGTTGGTCACAAAGTGCAAATAAAATGAAATTACAACAAGACTAAAAGATAAAATCTCTACACTAATAATTTGTAATGCATTAATATATAGAAAAGATACCGACCATAATAACCACACATTAGAAAAAAATTACAAAACATCTGGCTTTCCCTTTGCACTTTCCTCCTATGTTTTCTCTTCCTTGATCCTCTTATCTAAGATCTAATGTCTCTTCCAATTTTCTTATTTAAAATTTAATCTTTATAAATATTTTCTGAGCATTCTTTTCAAACATCATTTTTTTCCAATTGCTTCAATAGTTTCTAAAACATTGAACACTTCAAAAACTGCATACACAGTTTACATCCAATCTATAGCAACAAACATAATACTCATACTAAAGCAACAAACACAATACTCATACTAAAACAACAAACACAAGACTCATACTGTCAACAATATTGATACAAATAAACAATATTGATACAAATATGGATCCAATCACTTTTGCATCCCAAAATCCCTAAAAAAAAACCACTCACATATAACTTCAAAGTATGTAAAATCATTGAAGATGGATACAAGTATCAATAAACAATATTGATACAAATATGGATCCAATCACTTTTGCATCCCAAAATCCCAAAAAAACCACTCACATATAACTTCAAAGTATGTAAAATCATTGAAGATGGATACAAAATGAGTAAAGCAGTCATCTACTTGCACTTTTATTGCCCGATATATGTATTTTGCTCTACAAAAGCTTCTGCAATGTGCGTGGATGCACTAGACTTACAGACACGAGCTTAATAATGGCAACCTGAAAAACACGTCATAGGCCCATCACACATTCTCTTATACATCATTTTCTGAAGTACTTGAAAATGAATGGCAATGGAACATTCTAACGCAATCTTACTATATTGAATATAGAGCAGCATCTCCATCCAAACTGCCAGAAGGAGTAATAATTGCTGAAGGATCGATCCATCTTCTGCAGAATCGATGAAAATTTTGGAAGTTTTCTCCCAGAGGAACGGTCATTATTGGTTTTCTGTGTAGCTTAAAGAAATATTACAACACCTGAGAAACAGATAGACAATGATAGGAAAACAACAGTGGAATGCTGTAATAGCCTTCAGTCAGCTTATTGTGTTGGAGGCTTTAATTCAGTTTTTCTTGTTGGTACCACTGCCATATTGCTCTTGGACGTACTCCTTCTTGCCATGTTTGATCTTTGAAAACAGGCAGAGAACAAAGAATACTATGGTGTATGCTACATGAATCTTCCAGCTTGTACGCGGTGCTTTCTGAGCCATGGCTCTGTGAAAAACGGTCACATAATAATGCAACCCAATGAAAATTGATACTCCACTTTGCAGGAATGCCACAAGCTTGGCTGAAGTTGATCCATTGGAAAAACTGATTATCAAGTTTAAGCACTGCAAAAACAGGTATAGTATGTATCCCAAGGCTTCTAACAATTGCAAATATATGTATCCTGATAATGAATTTCTAAAGAAGTATAACATAGGCTCCATGCCAATTAAGAAGGATGCAAGTATTAATGTAGTAAAGTATGCAGCCAAATAGATATTGGCAAAAAGGATGACCTTTTGGAGTGGAAAGTAAGTTCTAATTTGATCAAATGAAACTATGACTAGAATCAGGGGGAGCAAGACAAAGATGTAGGATATCACAGAGGCTACAAAAGGAGCATACTGGTGCCCAATTAGGGGCCGAAAGCCGTCAGCGATTCCCTCATTGGCACGACTGAAGTATATTTTTGATTTGTTAGAGAACTTCTGAATCTCTGGCATCAGCCTATCAGCCACCTTTTCAGCGGTGTCTTGGAATTTAGAGGGCAGATCTGCCATTTCATTAATGAAATCACTGTATTCTCCTTCACTTTCCTCGACTGATTCTGTAGAATTGACAGCTGATTCTTCCACATCAACAGAACTTGATTGATTACCAGTTGGGACTGTTCCGGATTCAGCATCCTCCTCGATATTATTTTTTGCAGATTCATCTGCATTATCCTCTGCTGGCTTTTGGAAATTAGATTTTGATTGCTTACTTATTGGGACCGTCTGAGACTCATTTTCATCAATGACATCATTGTTTGCAGATTCACCTGCATCATCCTCTTCTGTCTCTGGGAATTTGGAATTTGTCGTAGATTCAACTTCATCAACCTTGATATCACTCTCTGTGGATTCTTCTGCATTAGTCTCTTCTTGCTTTAGGATGCCCCTTTCTCGACCTTTTCCATCCACCCTTTTGGTGTCCTTATCTGAAACAGCTTCATTCAACTCCACTTGATCAGCTTCCATCTCTTCAGTTTCTTGACTCTGATCATCCCTGAATTCATCATCTTTAATTTCACTCGTTGTGAATTCTTCTGCATTAGTCTCTTCTTGCTTTAGGAAGTCCCTTTCTCGGCCTTTGCCATTCGCCCTTTTGGTCTCCTTATCTGAAATAGCTTCATTCAACTCCACTTGATCGGCTTCCATCTCTTCAGTTTCTTGGCTCTGATCATCCCTAGATTCATCATCTTTAATTTCACTCTCTGTGAATTCTTCTGCATTAGTCTCTTTTTGTTTTAGGATGCCCCTTTCTCGGCTTTTGCCATTCGCCCTTTTGCTCTCCCTATCTGAAATAGCTTCATTCAACTCCACTTCATCAGCTTCAATCTCTTCAGTCTCTTGACTCTGATCATCTCTAGATTCATCATCTTTAATTTCACTCTTTGTGATTTCTTCTGCACTAGTCTCTTCTTGCTTTAAGATGTCCCTTTCTCGACCTTTGGCATTCACCCTTTTGGTCAACCTATCTGAAATTGCTTCATTCAACTCCACTTGATCAGCTTCCAGCTTTTGAGTCGCTTGACTCTTATCATCTCTAGATTCATCATGATCCTTGGTATTGTTCAAACTCTCAAAATCTGATTGATCTGGACTTGGAAATTCCTCTGCTAGCTCCAGGCCATCATCATTTACATTTTTCTCATCTTTGCGAACTGATTCCGGCGCCAAAGTCTCCTTCTTAACTTCATTCTGCAAGTCATTGCTCTTGGATTCTTCTCCACTGTCTTCAGTATTCTGTTTCTCTTTATTCTCTGGCATTGTGGCATTTCGGTTTTCTTCTTCCTCTTCCTCAGCTTTGGGAGTCGACTTGAATACTGGCTTTTTCCCCTTGAGTCGAGTCTGAAATTCTTTTATGCCAGATTCCTCTTCGCTATGTTGAGCAATCTTTTCATTTTTAATCTCTGGCATTCTGGCATTTGGGTTTTCTTCTTCTTCTTCTTGTTTCTCACCTTTACGAATTGATTTTGACATAGGCTGTTTTCTCCGCATTCTAACCTGCGGTTCCTTTCTGTTGGATTCTTCTTTCCTATCTTGAGCGTTGTTTTCCTCCTCAATCCTTGGTCTTGCGGTAACTGAGGCTTCTTTTTCTTCTGCTTCTCTCTTATCTTTGCGAATTGTTTTTGATGCTGGCTGTTTTCTCCGCATTCTAGCCTGCAGTTTATTTCTGTTTGATTCTTCTTTCCTATCTTGAGCATCGCTTTCCTCCCTAACCGCTGGTATTGTGGTAGTTGAGTTTTCTTTTTCGGCCCCCTCACCCTTGCGAATTTTCTTTGATATTGATGATTTTCTCCGCATTCTAGTCTGCACTTCATTTCTGCTGGAATCTTCTTCACGATCTTGATCACTCTGTTTCTCTTTAATTCCTGATATTGTGACAGTGGAGATTTCCTGTTCTTCTTCCTTCTCATATTTGTGAATGGATCTCGGTGCCTTCTTTTTCCCCTTGAGTTTTGTAGGCAACTCATTTCTTTCAAATTCTTCTCCACTATCCCGGATATCGACTTTCACTTTCCTCTCTTGCACTGTGGCATTTTTGTTTCCTTCTTCATCTTCTTCTTCTTGCTTCTCAACCTTGTATATTTCTGTTGATGCCTGCTTTTTTCCCTTTGTTTCAGTCCCGAAACCATTCCTCTTAGATTCTACTTCAGTCTCTGGAGCACTCTTTTTCTTTCTGCTTTCAGGGATTCCAGCATTTGGATTTTGTTGAGCTTGACTGATTTTGGGTTTCAGCTGACTTTGAGCTCCATCTGATCTTCTCCCTTGCTTTTCCTTTCTCACGTTGTAATTCTGAATTGTCTTATCCTTTAGATCCTTCTGATCCCTCTGTTTAACATATACCCTTTTCTTCATTTTCGGTGCATTTAAACGACCTTCTGTGGTGTTACTTCTAGTTACATTTCCTTCCAACAGCCTTCTCTGAGCAAGGTCTGCTCGCATGCCATCCAACTTCATTGCCCTGGCGGAATTAAGCTCTGATCTGGTATTGAACTGATTGACAAACCCATTTCCTCTTCCAAACCTTAAAGAATCCTCTGCAGCCTTCAATAGCTTATGTTTCTCAAGATTTTGAAAACCCTTCCCAGAATTTAAAGTCCGGAATCCATTGTCAGAAGGCCCTATTTTCCTCATCATTGAATCGCAGAAAGCAGCAGGGGAATTGAACAAGACAAGCAGAAAAAAGCACCATAAAATGTATAAACCAACCCACATTTGCCCCATTTGGACCTGTGAGCATTTACATCATTTAAAGCAGTTTACTACTTAACCAATGCCATATCAACTCTTATAAATAACTGAGTAAACGTAAAAAACAGACATAAACAAATGCATTGCAAATCCCTTACCTGTAAGCCAATCCCTGGAATATTTGTTCTGAGCATTTTGCCGGTCTTCACAAGCAACGTCTCCTCTCTAATGGCGGAGGGAACGTGGCACGAGTCTATGATAGCAGAATTGAAATATAATCACAAGGCTTTATGCCCGAGAAATCCATATACCTGAAACCCTCTTGTTGCCATGAATTCTTGCAATGGAAGTTTTGGGTATGTATGAATTAATCAGCATCAGAAGGAGGAATGTCCTAAATGGTGCCATGAAGACAGAGGCTTCTTAACAGCAGCAACCACTGAGGACCCACAAGCTGGTGGATGCTCACATCAATGAGAAACGGGTGAATATTAAACTGGAAGTCCACAAACGAAATGCATGTGTGCAATTCCAGTAAGTTGGAGGGAAAGCAACAATCTAATTATTGTGCTGATAAAGAAATATAATCTTGATGGTCTGATTATTAAAAAATAAATTGAATGAGAGGAGAAAGATTACCAACCCAGTGGCAACTTGGTCGATTTTATTAGAGTTCCCCACTAAATATTATCACACAGAAATCAATAATTTCTGTCCGGCGGTCATTTTAGTTAAGCTATTCACTAACGATGGGCCAATTTTTTCTATTCTGATTGGAAATTTTAACTCTCTTGACAACGGGCATGGCTTTGTCGGTGAGCTTTAGAGCATGTTGAGCAGTCCAGTCCATTGTGATTCTGCTCCCACCCAAATCGAATCTTAAACTTAAGTTTGAGGAGGCTCAATACAGGTAGCAAGTCTCCACAGAAATGGAAGTGATTGGCCACCAAACATGAGGTAATACATTTTGTTTTGAAAGAAGATCCTGCAGTTCCATTTGTTGTTATGTCTCTTTCTTTCTCTGATATCATTGCCCTGAATTAAAAGCCAAGCAATGTCTACTTTACGCAAATTAGGCCCATGCTAAATCAAAAAATATGTAACTGAAAATTTAATAGCTTACTGGTTGAACTGATGCTCATGTATCTTAGAATTTAAGCTTTGTTTTTATGATGAAATGTGGACCATATTGGCAGCCATTACCAATTATAATAATTTGATATCACACTATATTCCATCACACCATCCGAATCTAAATATTTCTAACCACTAAATATTGTTATAAACTATGAAGAATCTCTCGCCATTGTATAATATATTGAGAATTCTCACCATTGGATAATGTATAGTAAAATGTCTAACCACTAAATAATGTTATAAACTATGAAGAATCTCTCGCCATTGTATAATATATTGAGAATTCTCACCATTGTATAATGTATAGTAAAATCTTTCATCACTTGCTCAGTGTATAATGTCATCATAGTATTTAAAGTCTTTCTTATAGCATATGTAAAATCTTTTTTTATCTGATGGATATATTTTTATCTTTAATATATTATTAAAAACGATGACGAATCTCTTAACATTATCATAGAATGTATTAAAGAATCTCTCGCCATTATATAATGTATGATGTGAAGAATCTCTTCATGTATAGTAAGAATCTCTCAGCATTATATAAATGTGAAGTGTGCTTCTGAATTTAAATTATATTTTTTTCTAAAATTAAATAGTATATTATACAATTAAAATATAATTTTTGACTTGTATTATGGATTAATTTCAACATCCATTTACATTAAGACTTTTTTTTGTTAAGATATATGGAGTTAAGATAGATTTATATATACATGGATGAAACTTGTTATGAATGTTTCCCACCTTAAATGCTTGGATACTTGAGGTGTTTTACCTACATTCATGCTATCGAAGTGAATCCCATGCTGAGAGGATCCCATTTCTAGGATGATAATCTTTCTCGGGGGTTATGGCCGGTAGAGTGCTAAAATCCATTGGGACTGCAACTATGATGTGCATAGAAAGCTCAAACGACTCATGGAAGGGTTGCAATGGGTCCTATATGAGAATGAAAAACAAGCTCAAGAAAATAAGCTATGCCATCTCCTACAGGTGGAAGATGTCTATTCAAAGCCATAGCCAACAAAGAAGTTGGGGAATCCATTATCTCCTTCAAAACCTGTTTGGGTCGGATGATGAAGGAAGAGGAAATTGAACATGAATTTGTTGAGCACTACTGAATGTTTTTTCTATAATAGCCCCAGTTGGATCCCCAATTGTATATGTATGTGAACATATGATATTTTAGGTTGGTGAACCAGGATGTTTTGGGCCAAAATGCATGTGTGATATTAGGTTGGATGTTGAAAGGTAGGAGAGCCTATAAATGTAATAACATTGAATATTAATAATAAAATGCGTTATTGGTTGTAGATGGGTAAGGAGAGAGTTATAGGGGTCTATGACTCCACAAGAGAGGGGGCTAATGGGGCTAAGACAAAATTATAATATTTTATTAACCTATCTTGGAATTAGTTGGGAAAGTGGTTACCTGAGCTTCTTGGAGAATCCACATGGTGCATTATTGCATGCAATTATATAAAACATTATTTTGGTTGTTGGGGGGTTCCTTGTGGATTTCTCATTCGTTCCTCATTCATTCTGACTCATTCTTGTTCTTGGTTATGGGCATAGGAATGATTATACTAGAGGTAGAGAGCCATTGGTAGTTGGTTGTAAGAGTCTATTGGTTATTCTAGCAATAAAAGAATATTTGTGTGTATGAGAATGATGGCAGTTGAGAAAGAATTGTCCACAACTAAGATTCCTTGGAGTTTACAACATTGATATTTCCTAGCCAGTAACACTGGAGCCCTAGAGAGAAGCATAACAACCTAAGGGACTACATTGCATAGAAGGGGGTTATTTTCATTGGGTTGTGCAGGTCCAGGGGGGAATAGAGCTAGTAAATTGGGATGAGACTTAGAGTCAACCTAGGCACTCATCCTTGTGGATTCATAGCCTCATCTCAAGGGTGACTTGTTGTTGAGAGAGATAAAACAACAATGGCTATGGTTGGGTGGAATGTTCGACTTTTGCAACTAGTGGGTGTGGTATTTTAATAAATATAGGTGTTCTCTATTCTCTATATTATATTTTCCACTATATATTTACTATCTAATGTGTATAATGTGCTTATTGTTTCTATAAGTTGTGTTTGGTATGTGCATGTGATTATTTAACATGTTCTTGATAATTGCATGAGTACTTTGTCCCACTGCATGCATCTTGTTTTATTAAAGAACAATATCAGGAACTCGAATCAGTTCAAGAATGCAAATTTGTGAGGGTACCAAGTGGTGGGTACACTACATTTTTAGTCTCGAGGATTTTTTCTTAAGCGACTAGAGGCTACCAAAAAATGCTTAGATGTGTTGCCCTGTTACAGATAAAATCTCATCAATTGGATACTAAGATCTCCCTAGGATTTTCTTATTGATCCTACACTAGAATTCTATGTTTCTCCCTAGAAACAAGCAGTCAGATTCATAATTAAACCAAGAAATGGTGGAATGGCATACCTTTTCATGAAGGTTGTCCCCACGTCTGCTTGGCTAGTGTGGTCCCGAAGATCCTTTTCTAGCTCCTTCAACCTTCTACCTGCATACAAGTGACAAACAATGCCTTCCTACTTCTCTTCTTAGCATTAGAATCTTAGATCTAACTTGGATCTAACCTTATCTATGAAGAAATAAATCATATATGAACATTCATGAATGAAATAAAAATATTCATAGGGGAAAAATAATGATTTATTAGTTCAAATGAGAGAAATGAATCAATGTGATTAGCTTAGGTGTAGATGCACTCCTCTTTGCCCCTTGCTCCTTACTCCTCCTTAGCTTCTTAACCAGACTAGGAAATATGACTATGGATGTTGTAGAATGGAGAAGTACCTCTGAATTTTTC
>JZKD02S0898408.1:0-14031 GCA_000966675.3 Picea glauca
GAAAAATTCAGAGGTACTTCTCCATTCTACAACATCCATAGTCATATTTCCTAGTCTGGTTAAGAAGCTAAGGAGGAGTAAGGAGCAAGGGGCAAAGAGGAGTGCATCTACACCTAAGCTAATCACATTGATTCATTTCTCTCATTTGAACTAATAAATCATTATTTTTCCCCTATGAATATTTTTATTTCATTCATGAATGTTCATATATGATTTATTTCTTCATAGATAAGGTTAGATCCAAGTTAGATCTAAGATTCTAATGCTAAGAAGAGAAGTAGGAAGGCATTGTTTGTCACTTGTATGCAGGTAGAAGGTTGAAGGAGCTAGAAAAGGATCTTCGGGACCACACTAGCCAAGCAGACGTGGGGACAACCTTCATGAAAAGGTATGCCATTCCACCATTTCTTGGTTTAATTATGAATCTGACTGCTTGTTTCTAGGGAGAAACATAGAATTCTAGTGTAGGATCAATAAGAAAATCCTAGGGAGATCTTAGTATCCAATTGATGAGATTTTATCTGTAACAGGGCAACACATCTAAGCATTTTTTGGTAGCCTCTAGTCGCTTAAGAAAAAATCCTCGAGACTAAAAATGTAGTGTACCCACCACTTGGTACCCTCACAAATTTGCATTCTTGAACTGATTCGAGTTCCTGATATTGTTCTTTAATAAAACAAGATGCATGCAGTGGGACAAAGTACTCATGCAATTATCAAGAACATGTTAAATAATCACATGCACATACCAAACACAACTTATAGAAACAATAAGCACATTATACACATTAGATAGTAAATATATAGTGGAAAATATAATATAGAGAATAGAGAACACCTATATTTATTAAAATACCACACCCACTAGTTGCAAAAGTCGAACATTCCACCCAACCATAGCCATTGTTGTTTTATCTCTCTCAACAACAAGTCACCCTTGAGATGAGGCTATGAATCCACAAGGATGAGTGCCTAGGTTGACTCTAAGTCTCATCCCAATTTACTAGCTCTATTCCCCCCTGGACCTGCACAACCCAATGAAAATAACCCCCTTCTATGCAATGTAGTCCCTTAGGTTGTTATGCTTCTCTCTAGGGCTCCAGTGTTACTGGCTAGGAAATATCAATGTTGTAAACTCCAAGGAATCTTAGTTGTGGACAATTCTTTCTCAACTGCCATCATTCTCATACACACAAATATTCTTTTATTGCTAGAATAACCAATAGACTCTTACAACCAACTACCAATGGCTCTCTACCTCTAGTATAATCATTCCCGTGCCCATAACCAAGAACAAGAATGAGCCAGAATGAATGAGGAACGAATGAGAAATCCACAAGGAACCCCCCAACAACCAAAATAATGTTTTATATAATTGCATGCAATAATGCACCACGTGGATTCCCCAAGAAGCCCAGGTAACCACTTTCCCAACTAATTCCAAGATAGGTTAATAAAATATTATAATTTTGGCTTAGCCCCATTAGCCCCCTCTCTTGTGGAGTCATAGACCCCTATAACTCTCTCCTTACCCGTCTACAACCAATAACACATTTTATTATTAATATTCAATGTTATTACATTTATAGGCTCTCCTACCTTTCAACATCCAACCTAATATCACACATGCATTTTGGCCCAAAACATCCTGGCTCACCAACCTAAAATATCATATGTACACATACATATACAATTGGGGATCCAACTGGGGCTTTTATAGAAAAAACATTCAGTAGTGCTCAACAAATTCATGTTCAATTTCCTCTTCCTTCATCATCCGACCCAAAGAGGTTTTGAAGGAGATAATGGATTCCCCAACTTCTTTGTTGGCTATGGCTTTGAATAGACATCTTCCACCTGTAGGAGATGGCATAGCTTATTTTCTTGAGCTTGTTTTTCCTTTTCATATGGGACCTAGTGCAACCCTTCCATGAGTCGTTTGAGCTTTCTATGCACATCATAGTTGCAGTCCCAATGGATTTTAGCACTCTACCGGCCATAACCCCCGAGAAAGACTATCATCCTAGAAATGGGATCCTCTCAGCATGGGATTCACTTCGATAGCATGAATGTAGGTAAAACACCTCAAGTATCCAAGCATTTAAGGTGGGAAACATTCATAACAAGTTTCATCCATGTATATATAAATCTATCTTAACTCCATATATCTTAACAAAAAAAAGTCTTAATGTAAATGGATGTTGAAATTAATCCATAATACAAGTCAAAAATTATATTTTAATTGTATAATATACTATTTAATTTTAGAAAAAAATATAATTTAAATTCAGAAGCACACTTCACATTTATATAATGCTGAGAGATTCTTACTATACATGAAGAGATTCTTCACATCATACATTATATAATGGCGAGAGATTCTTTAATACATTCTATGATAATGTTAAGAGATTCGTCATCGTTTTTAATAATATATTAAAGATAAAAATATATCCATCAGATAAAAAAAGATTTTACATATGCTATAAGAAAGACTTTAAATACTATGATGACATTATACACTGAGCAAGTGATGAAAGATTTTACTATACATTATACAATGGTGAGAATTCTCAATATATTATACAATGGCGAGAGATTCTTCATAGTTTATAACATTATTTAGTGGTTAGACATTTTACTATACATTATCCAATGGTGAGAATTCTCAATATATTATACAATGGCGAGAGATTCTTCATAGTTTATAACAATATTTAGTGGTTAGAAATATTTAGATTCGGATGGTGTGATGGAATATAGTGTGATATCAAATTATTATAATTGGTAATGGCTGCCAATATGGTCCACATTTCATCATAAAAACAAAGCTTAAATTCTAAGATACATGAGCATCAGTTCAACCAGTAAGCTATTAAATTTTCAGTTACATATTTTTTGATTTAGCATGGGCCTAATTTGCGTAAAGTAGACATTGCTTGGCTTTTAATTCAGGGCAATGATATCAGAGAAAGAAAGAGACATAACAACAAATGGAACTGCAGGATCTTCTTTCAAAACAAAATGTATTACCTCATGTTTGGTGGCCAATCACTTCCATTTCTGTGGAGACTTGCTACCTGTATTGAGCCTCCTCAAACTTAAGTTTAAGATTCGATTTGGGTGGGAGCAGAATCACAATGGACTGGACTGCTCAACATGCTCTAAAGCTCACCGACAAAGCCATGCCCGTTGTCAAGAGAGTTAAAATTTCCAATCAGAATAGAAAAAATTGGCCCATCGTTAGTGAATAGCTTAACTAAAATGACCGCCGGACAGAAATTATTGATTTCTGTGTGATAATATTTAGTGGGGAACTCTAATAAAATCGACCAAGTTGCCACTGGGTTGGTAATCTTTCTCCTCTCATTCAATTTATTTTTTAATAATCAGACCATCAAGATTATATTTCTTTATCAGCACAATAATTAGATTGTTGCTTTCCCTCCAACTTACTGGAATTGCACACATGCATTTCGTTTGTGGACTTCCAGTTTAATATTCACCCGTTTCTCATTGATGTGAGCATCCACCAGCTTGTGGGTCCTCAGTGGTTGCTGCTGTTAAGAAGCCTCTGTCTTCATGGCACCATTTAGGACATTCCTCCTTCTGATGCTGATTAATTCATACATACCCAAAACTTCCATTGCAAGAATTCATGGCAACAAGAGGGTTTCAGGTATATGGATTTCTCGGGCATAAAGCCTTGTGATTATATTTCAATTCTGCTATCATAGACTCGTGCCACGTTCCCTCCGCCATTAGAGAGGAGACGTTGCTTGTGAAGACCGGCAAAATGCTCAGAACAAATATTCCAGGGATTGGCTTACAGGTAAGGGATTTGCAATGCATTTGTTTATGTCTGTTTTTTACGTTTACTCAGTTATTTATAAGAGTTGATATGGCATTGGTTAAGTAGTAAACTGCTTTAAATGATGTAAATGCTCACAGGTCCAAATGGGGCAAATGTGGGTTGGTTTATACATTTTATGGTGCTTTTTTCTGCTTGTCTTGTTCAATTCCCCTGCTGCTTTCTGCGATTCAATGATGAGGAAAATAGGGCCTTCTGACAATGGATTCCGGACTTTAAATTCTGGGAAGGGTTTTCAAAATCTTGAGAAACATAAGCTATTGAAGGCTGCAGAGGATTCTTTAAGGTTTGGAAGAGGAAATGGGTTTGTCAATCAGTTCAATACCAGATCAGAGCTTAATTCCGCCAGGGCAATGAAGTTGGATGGCATGCGAGCAGACCTTGCTCAGAGAAGGCTGTTGGAAGGAAATGTAACTAGAAGTAACACCACAGAAGGTCGTTTAAATGCACCGAAAATGAAGAAAAGGGTATATGTTAAACAGAGGGATCAGAAGGATCTAAAGGATAAGACAATTCAGAATTACAACGTGAGAAAGGAAAAGCAAGGGAGAAGATCAGATGGAGCTCAAAGTCAGCTGAAACCCAAAATCAGTCAAGCTCAACAAAATCCAAATGCTGGAATCCCTGAAAGCAGAAAGAAAAAGAGTGCTCCAGAGACTGAAGTAGAATCTAAGAGGAATGGTTTCGGGACTGAAACAAAGGGAAAAAAGCAGGCATCAACAGAAATATACAAGGTTGAGAAGCAAGAAGAAGAAGATGAAGAAGGAAACAAAAATGCCACAGTGCAAGAGAGGAAAGTGAAAGTCGATATCCGGGATAGTGGAGAAGAATTTGAAAGAAATGAGTTGCCTACAAAACTCAAGGGGAAAAAGAAGGCACCGAGATCCATTCACAAATATGAGAAGGAAGAAGAACAGGAAATCTCCACTGTCACAATATCAGGAATTAAAGAGAAACAGAGTGATCAAGATCGTGAAGAAGATTCCAGCAGAAATGAAGTGCAGACTAGAATGCGGAGAAAATCATCAATATCAAAGAAAATTCGCAAGGGTGAGGGGGCCGAAAAAGAAAACTCAACTACCACAATACCAGCGGTTAGGGAGGAAAGCGATGCTCAAGATAGGAAAGAAGAATCAAACAGAAATAAACTGCAGGCTAGAATGCGGAGAAAACAGCCAGCATCAAAAACAATTCGCAAAGATAAGAGAGAAGCAGAAGAAAAAGAAGCCTCAGTTACCGCAAGACCAAGGATTGAGGAGGAAAACAACGCTCAAGATAGGAAAGAAGAATCCAACAGAAAGGAACCGCAGGTTAGAATGCGGAGAAAACAGCCTATGTCAAAATCAATTCGTAAAGGTGAGAAACAAGAAGAAGAAGAAGAAAACCCAAATGCCAGAATGCCAGAGATTAAAAATGAAAAGATTGCTCAACATAGCGAAGAGGAATCTGGCATAAAAGAATTTCAGACTCGACTCAAGGGGAAAAAGCCAGTATTCAAGTCGACTCCCAAAGCTGAGGAAGAGGAAGAAGAAAACCGAAATGCCACAATGCCAGAGAATAAAGAGAAACAGAATACTGAAGACAGTGGAGAAGAATCCAAGAGCAATGACTTGCAGAATGAAGTTAAGAAGGAGACTTTGGCGCCGGAATCAGTTCGCAAAGATGAGAAAAATGTAAATGATGATGGCCTGGAGCTAGCAGAGGAATTTCCAAGTCCAGATCAATCAGATTTTGAGAGTTTGAACAATACCAAGGATCATGATGAATCTAGAGATGATAAGAGTCAAGCGACTCAAAAGCTGGAAGCTGATCAAGTGGAGTTGAATGAAGCAATTTCAGATAGGTTGACCAAAAGGGTGAATGCCAAAGGTCGAGAAAGGGACATCTTAAAGCAAGAAGAGACTAGTGCAGAAGAAATCACAAAGAGTGAAATTAAAGATGATGAATCTAGAGATGATCAGAGTCAAGAGACTGAAGAGATTGAAGCTGATGAAGTGGAGTTGAATGAAGCTATTTCAGATAGGGAGAGCAAAAGGGCGAATGGCAAAAGCCGAGAAAGGGGCATCCTAAAACAAAAAGAGACTAATGCAGAAGAATTCACAGAGAGTGAAATTAAAGATGATGAATCTAGGGATGATCAGAGCCAAGAAACTGAAGAGATGGAAGCCGATCAAGTGGAGTTGAATGAAGCTATTTCAGATAAGGAGACCAAAAGGGCGAATGGCAAAGGCCGAGAAAGGGACTTCCTAAAGCAAGAAGAGACTAATGCAGAAGAATTCACAACGAGTGAAATTAAAGATGATGAATTCAGGGATGATCAGAGTCAAGAAACTGAAGAGATGGAAGCTGATCAAGTGGAGTTGAATGAAGCTGTTTCAGATAAGGACACCAAAAGGGTGGATGGAAAAGGTCGAGAAAGGGGCATCCTAAAGCAAGAAGAGACTAATGCAGAAGAATCCACAGAGAGTGATATCAAGGTTGATGAAGTTGAATCTACGACAAATTCCAAATTCCCAGAGACAGAAGAGGATGATGCAGGTGAATCTGCAAACAATGATGTCATTGATGAAAATGAGTCTCAGACGGTCCCAATAAGTAAGCAATCAAAATCTAATTTCCAAAAGCCAGCAGAGGATAATGCAGATGAATCTGCAAAAAATAATATCGAGGAGGATGCTGAATCCGGAACAGTCCCAACTGGTAATCAATCAAGTTCTGTTGATGTGGAAGAATCAGCTGTCAATTCTACAGAATCAGTCGAGGAAAGTGAAGGAGAATACAGTGATTTCATTAATGAAATGGCAGATCTGCCCTCTAAATTCCAAGACACCGCTGAAAAGGTGGCTGATAGGCTGATGCCAGAGATTCAGAAGTTCTCTAACAAATCAAAAATATACTTCAGTCGTGCCAATGAGGGAATCGCTGACGGCTTTCGGCCCCTAATTGGGCACCAGTATGCTCCTTTTGTAGCCTCTGTGATATCCTACATCTTTGTCTTGCTCCCCCTGATTCTAGTCATAGTTTCATTTGATCAAATTAGAACTTACTTTCCACTCCAAAAGGTCATCCTTTTTGCCAATATCTATTTGGCTGCATACTTTACTACATTAATACTTGCATCCTTCTTAATTGGCATGGAGCCTATGTTATACTTCTTTAGAAATTCATTATCAGGATACATATATTTGCAATTGTTAGAAGCCTTGGGATACATACTATACCTGTTTTTGCAGTGCTTAAACTTGATAATCAGTTTTTCCAATGGATCAACTTCAGCCAAGCTTGTGGCATTCCTGCAAAGTGGAGTATCAATTTTCATTGGGTTGCATTATTATGTGACCGTTTTTCACAGAGCCATGGCTCAGAAAGCACCGCGTACAAGCTGGAAGATTCATGTAGCATACACCATAGTATTCTTTGTTCTCTGCCTGTTTTCAAAGATCAAACATGGCAAGAAGGAGTACGTCCAAGAGCAATATGGCAGTGGTACCAACAAGAAAAACTGAATTAAAGCCTCCAACACAATAAGCTGACTGAAGGCTATTACAGCATTCCACTGTTGTTTTCCTATCATTGTCTATCTGTTTCTCAGGTGTTGTAATATTTCTTTAAGCTACACAGAAAACCAATAATGACCGTTCCTCTGGGAGAAAACTTCCAAAATTTTCATCGATTCTGCAGAAGATGGATCGATCCTTCAGCAATTATTACTCCTTCTGGCAGTTTGGATGGAGATGCTGCTCTATATTCAATATAGTAAGATTGCGTTAGAATGTTCCATTGCCATTCATTTTCAAGTACTTCAGAAAATGATGTATAAGAGAATGTGTGATGGGCCTATGACGTGTTTTTCAGGTTGCCATTATTAAGCTCGTGTCTGTAAGTCTAGTGCATCCACGCACATTGCAGAAGCTTTTGTAGAGCAAAATACATATATCGGGCAATAAAAGTGCAAGTAGATGACTGCTTTACTCATTTTGTATCCATCTTCAATGATTTTACATACTTTGAAGTTATATGTGAGTGGTTTTTTTGGGATTTTGGGATGCAAAAGTGATTGGATCCATATTTGTATCAATATTGTTTATTGATACTTGTATCCATCTTCAATGATTTTACATACTTTGAAGTTATATGTGAGTGGTTTTTTTTTAGGGATTTTGGGATGCAAAAGTGATTGGATCCATATTTGTATCAATATTGTTTATTTGTATCAATATTGTTGACAGTATGAGTCTTGTGTTTGTTGTTTTAGTATGAGTATTGTGTTTGTTGCTTTAGTATGAGTATTATGTTTGTTGCTATAGATTGGATGTAAACTGTGTATGCAGTTTTTGAAGTGTTCAATGTTTTAGAAACTATTGAAGCAATTGGAAAAAAATGATGTTTGAAAAGAATGCTCAGAAAATATTTATAAAGATTAAATTTTAAATAAGAAAATTGGAAGAGACATTAGATCTTAGATAAGAGGATCAAGGAAGAGAAAACATAGGAGGAAAGTGCAAAGGGAAAGCCAGATGTTTTGTAATTTTTTTCTAATGTGTGGTTATTATGGTCGGTATCTTTTCTATATATTAATGCATTACAAATTATTAGTGTAGAGATTTTATCTTTTAGTCTTGTTGTAATTTCATTTTATTTGCACTTTGTGACCAACAAAGTTTATCAAAATCAAAATCATTTATTTGATAATAGTAAAATATATTTTTATGTGTGAGAATGCAAAGGACAACAAGCAATGAATAATCTAAGTGCACTTGAAATTTATTTTTCTAGCCTAAAAATGTCAACACAAGACATTCAATCTTCTTTATTAGCTAAAACCTTCACAAATTCATATTTTTTAACATGACTTCTAAGGGGTTGATAATTTTGCATAATTTTGAAATGTCAACTCCAAGGCATTCACAATCTTCTTGTTAGCTAAAGTCTTGATCGTTGCAACCAACGTGATTCACAAAGTTCATACTTTTTAACATGGCTTCGAAGGGGTTGATAATTTTGTATAACTTTTAATGGACTTACAATTTAATGGGTGTGTGGTTAGTGACAAACAATGACGTGATTGGGCTTGCAATAACATGGATATCCAGATTAAAGAACCCTACAAGTGAGTGTGGATGAGGCTACGTGCAAGTTTTGGGTGATTTTAAAAGGCATAAAACATACCTTTAAAGCTATAATTTAGCACAATGCTTATGATATATACATGTGATCAATATAGAGATCAATGTTGGAATTTGATGGGGCATTTTAGCTACCAAAAACTACAAAATTTTAGATGTGTTTCTATAAATGCAATTAATACAATCAAATATGTTTAAATATACAATAAAAATGTCAAAATTGTCATAATGTACAACATAGTATTTGTACTTGCCTCAAACAAGTACTCTTTAAATGAGATTGGAAAAGGACCCCTCTTTGTTACTTGGTTTAGTTAAAGGCCCAATTGATAGGAGAAGAAATAAGATTTTAACTAGGTTCAAGATGTCTTTGTTGCATAACCCTTCTCTCTTTTCCTATATTCATTGGCTCCCTCTCCTACCATAAGGCAATAATATGGCCACATGATTTCTCTAATAACATGGTGCTCCCAGGTTGTGCATTTGTTGAGATCTTAGCGAGAACTTGGTAGACTCCTTGGGGGATCCTAGTACAACTTGGTGGAGTAACGGAGTTCCAAAAGAGTCAATAGTTTCTTCCATAAACTTCGCATTCTTATGTTTCTAGGTGTCATATCCTCATATAACTTGGATTATCTTACCATCTCTTGTACTTCTTTGTCTTCAAAGTCTTCCTTTCTTTGTTCCTTAAACGATGTTAAGGAATTTTTAATAATTATGTCAATTGAGGTGGGAACGAAATGGATAGTAGAAGCAATTAAATAGGACCAGAGGAACTACTTAGAAACACATGAAAAATGAGGGTCCTTGAATAAAGATAAAACCCTTTCTTTTTTTCCTATGATATTTATGATCCTTATAATGGATTTCATAGGGTAGTTGGTCAAACTTAATAACAAACAGTATGCTAAATGACCATTGTACAAAAGACAATATGTCACAAAGGGAAATTGGACTTAAACACTCCAATATTCACAATGAATGGTAAGCACAAATAATTTCTCCAGACTAATGTGTTCATCATTTTGTTGTAGGTTTTAGAGAAATCATTTCAGTTTTTAGATAAATATTTTCAATTAAGGTTAATGATGGCTTCTCAAGCTGGTGAAAGTAGGTAGCTAATATATCTCTTATTAGGGTGCAAGTCCTAACAAGTGACATGCTCACACATGTGTTCATATTTGTGAATCAATGCTAACCAACACACACAACAGTGGTTGGGTTCAATGCAACTTTGGCAAAATAGATACCTTGATTTGCAACTTCCATGTAGAAGGAAATTGAACTAAATAGTTCCAAATGATTCTGCATAATGTTAAATTTAAGCATGTTAGTCTTATCGTAATAAGAGAAAGCTATTTATAAAATAAACATCTTTGATCAAGTGTTTAGGTTTTAGGGGATCTTGAAGTAGCATGGAATTCTTCCTTGTTGAAGTTGACTGCAATAAGAGGTGTTGATACAAGTCTTTGATCCTTGTCTCTACCTTGAATTGTTTACGTAGGTGATTAGCGAGGTGTTGCCAAAAAATCTGTGTAGTATTATTGGAGATATAAATACCATACATATAATATAGCATACATATAATATAGATTAGAATAAGTGTATACTTAATAACACAACAATATTTCCTTTTCCAAAAATATCAATTCACGTAGTTTGAAATTTTGAAATATGAATGCATACCATTTTTAAATACCCACATCATCCTTTCAAAGAGCCTGAAGTAGGATGGCTTGTCACTAAGGAAATTAGCTACTAATTGAAGTTTATGAAGGTAGTGATGCTTGTGAAGCTAGTTTGAAATTGCTAGTATTATAACAAGTTGGTCTCCCTAAAACCTTTCAACTTATTTATATACATGTCCAATTATATAAAAATAGATTGGTTTGGATGTAACGTATTCAAACCTTAGGTGTAATTGGTCATCATCCATTATACTAAGAACCTCAAGTTAGGGTATGAAGCATGCTCGACACCGAAGATTCCCTGTGTCATAAAACATACATGATTGGTGCTACTTGATATAACATCTAGTCCTAGAATATGTTACTACACATCCCTAATACAATTATAATCACTCATATAAAGAACTTGTCTCATTAGGTTTGATTAAATTTGTCGACTACTTGGAAATTTTTTGAAGACTCATCAAGTTCGATAGAAAGACTTGAATGGCAACACATAATGCCACTTTATTGCATACCTAACCACAATTTTTTTTATTAGGTATTAGACTCAATGCACGTAAGTTGTCTTGTATGTACACTCATGATTTTTTCATGATGTTCTAGTCCTATGTCTTTATAGTATCGCATTTTAATATTAGTAATATGTAATAAGTTCCTTATAACTTTTATTTAGTAACCCCAATTTTATGTGGGGTTTTTACCACTTTTGTTTATTAACTTTAATTATATGTGGGGTTTTTACCACTTTTGTTTATTAACTTTAATTTTATGTGGGTTTCTACCACTTTTATTTAATAACTTCAATTTTATGTGTGGGGTTTTTTACCACCTTATGGTATATATAGGATTTCTCCCATTTCATTTATAAATCTTTCATTTTAAAAATATAATCATTGAAAGTTTCTTAGAGAAGTTTCCCTCTTTTAATTTCGATTCAAGTGTCATCCGTGTAAGTTTCCCCACTACTTTTGTTTCTGGCTTCTTATTTCTATCATTTGTTTTTTATTTTTTATTACTTTAGTAGTTGTGCCAATTTTAAATATAAGCACAATAGAGGTTATTTTATGTAATAGTTTTATGAAATTTAATTTAAACATTTTGTTGCAATCATTTATTTATTATTAGGAAAAATAGTCAAGTGAAAATGTTTTACAACACTAAGAGTCATAACAAATATATAATTAGGTGAAAAACCATTAAAATGGACAAGTAAACAAATAATATTTGGATAAAAATTGTAAGAGTATACCAAACAATTTGTCAAGGATTTGAGAAATAAGTAAACATATAATAGGCTACTCACATAACTAAAATCATAGGAAAAAATCTTCATGGAATGATGTTCCTTCAATTATGTCTAGACAACATTGGGGAAGATGGAGGCATAAGGGAAAAACATATTTCCTAGACAAAAATTGCATATAACCATGAAATGAAGATCTCATAATAGAGGTGATGTTGAAGTGCATATGCAGCTAAGCAAGACCAAGCCACCATTCCTAGTTCAAGGTATTAATAACTAAGAGGCTAAACTAAATATTCCCCTTCAGCACCTAGAAGGCTTGACCTATACATGGGATGTAAGATAGATACCTAAACACCATAGAGGATATTTATGCATGTTTGTAGATGCATTACCCCAAATCATAAATCAAAAATAGGATGAACCCTACAATTTTCAATTGGTGGACCTATTACAAAAATATATTTCCATGGAAGAATACACAAAAGAGTTAGTACTAGAGTCCAAGGCCAAAAATCTGTGTAACCTAGTGTGAAACATATACATATCAAACTTGACATCAACAATGGGAACAGAGGTAAGATTATTTGTGATATATGTATTGAATAGGCTTTGAATTATGATAAACCTTCATCAACCCTAATTGTGAATAGACAAGTACTCCCAAGAAGATTTGTCATGATAAATTCATATTCTTGTCACATTCTTTCCAACTGTGACTTGTGCCTAATCTACCACATGCACAGGGTCTTCACTTAGTGAACCTGTGACATAGTTCCTACATTCGTGGGATATTAAAGAATACCCCTAATTTCACTAGATATTGATAAATATCTCAAAATCCTTTTATTGAAACCCCCTCTCGATACATATTTACAATAAAATATACCCCTATTTTAACTAGATGCCCCTTTTTATACCTCGCCAATACATATAAACCCCTTGAGATCACACATTCCCCCAATACCTACAATATATTGATCTTATTTTTCACAATAAAAAACCCCCTTTATGAATGAACGTGATAATATATTGGTCAACAGGGTGAATCCCCTGTGACCACATTTCACTAATTATTCTTCAGTAAGTCATCCATGTGGAAACAATAATAGATCAACATGCACACTATCACACTATATTAACTCTAGATTCCTTGGCATCATTAAATGGATCTCACACTCGACCTATCAACACACCTACTAAATCCAATGATAAAAGTTGATAATGTCATTGCAAAGTTCTTAACAACCAACCAATCTTTAGGAATTTCGAGAGTTTTTTTATTTTTTGGTTACATAGTGTATTTTATAAATATGCAACTCTACTCATTATGAGTTATCATGAAATTGAACATTGTAGCACATGGTTTTGTTGTGATATTGTATTTTACAAGATCAATCTCTATCACAATTTCTCTCAAACTAGAGCCACAATGATTTGTTACATTGTTTGATCCTATTTATTTGTTGTAGGTATTTTTTTTGCCAAAATAATTGTTTGATCCTAACCATTTTTTGTAGCTTAAATTTTTACCAAAATAGATGTACATGTGTTGGGGTCTAAAGATGTCTAAAAACAACCTTAGTTTAACATTAATTTATCAACCTGAGGATTCATCTTTTGTCTCAGGAATATCAGCAAAGTCTATGCAGATAACTCGTAGAGGCTAAAATCGTGTAGTTAAAGAAAATATGAGTTTATCAACAATCAAGTTCCTCAATCATTCATTAAAGATTCTAGGATTGGAAATCTAATGTCGTGCAATGGAAATGAACTAATTAATCTATTGAATTCATTTTAACTAAAAGCAGTTATTGAATCTAAATAAAGACTTGCAGAATTGACTATTATTATGAATCAAATTACTGGAAGGGAAAAGGCGAATTACTCTGTCTATGGAAAGAAACATCGATTGTAATCCAATCGAAGGAGACAACAATTGTACTTATATTGAAATGAACAACAACTATATCTTAACGGAAAGGAACAACAAATGTAAACTAATTGAAAGGAACAACAATTGTGAATCTAAGTAAAAGGAACAATGCATATGAACTTATGAGGAACTGTCACGCATCAAATCTCAGTAATAGAAATTGG
>JZKD02S0898430.1:0-10032 GCA_000966675.3 Picea glauca
TGCTTCATTAAAGTTTTACAACCGGGAGCCTCGCTCAACCATCAATCCTTTACAAAATACAAAGACTGAGTCTATATACTCAAAACATTTACCTAATAGCGACGTGCTCAGTCACCCATGGCTTGGTGTCCTTTCATCCGAATTCAGACGGGTATTCTTTGCTAGATGCCACCTTAACTGCGCATGGCTCCTGCAGGAAGAGTAGCTGAGCCATTAAGTGTCAGGCTAGCGTGTGCAGACTTCCTCTGGCCGGTCGAAGGCTCGGCATGGATTCTTTAGAAAAATGGGTACACAGGACCCTCTCAAGCAGACCGCTTGCTAGATTATCCATACTTTGCACTTAATGCCTGAGGAGAGATTTCAACTACCTCTTCTCGTCTTCATTTATTCCAGGCGAAAAACCAAGATCAAGGTCGGCTTAGATGGTGCATGGAGATCACGATGATCCTTTCAGCAACTAGACTCGACGCCTTTGGCCCCTTTTTCACAGCTCCTTCCTTTCCCAAGTGACCACGGGCTGTGACCCTGTGTTTATTTCCAAAAAATGCTTTCGGTGTTCGCGAATGAGAAGGGGCTGATCCTTGCTTCTTAAAATCGCGATGAGCGAAACGCCAAGATGGCTTGAGTTGGTGCCACATGTCCCTCATATGTATGGTCGAGATAACATCTACTATTTAGAAGGGGGATGCTTTCAATCCCAGGCTCACTTGATGTGACCTGGTGCTAGGATCGTGGGATTGGCTCCAAAGGTTCTTTCGGCATTTCGCCAATCGACGATTTCAACTGTAAAGAATGGGAGGCTCTTTGTCTCCCAAAACACCGATCCCCGATACGTCGACTGACTGCCACTTGTTTCAACTAGATCGGACGACCCCGATATGCTTTGAACTATTGGTGCTGTCCTTTGTGCTAAAACCTAGGCAACTTGGCAGCCCCGAAATCCTGATGACCGTTGATCTGCTCTTACGGATGAATCTGGGCTGCTAACATTGTAATTTCACTCGCCCGCTTGATTGGAAGCCTTAAAATGAGATTTTTCCCTGTTGCGCTCGGGCGCTTCTCGAGAAACTTGCAGACCTGAATACTCTTGTGCCTAGGACAAGAAATGTCGCTAACAATAGCATCTTCCTAAAATTGAAAAATTCCATATTTCTTAATGAGGTTAGCAGGATTGGTAGTAGATTGAATAGGGACTTGATGACTATAGATACTACCAATCACAAATTAAGAAGAGGGTTGTGAGGAGAATGAACCTCCTATGCCACTACCACTACTCGAAGACATCATGTTTAAGGTAATAGGTATGGGTGATGAAGATGAACTGGAAGAATATGATAGGGTTCGCCTAAGATCTCTTTGTTGTGTTGATAAGACAATTTTACTCCTTCCTATTTCATAAATAGGGGTGACTTCAGGGGAAATCCTCTTCTTCTTTGAGAAATATGATAATTAAAGGACATGAAATAACAGATTGAACATGTAAGAGATTAAGTTTGAAGGTTATTGTTGATTTCTGGGCCGCCTTTCCCTGGATTCCCAACGTTCAAGGATATTTATGTCCCTTTCAATTTATTCCCAAGAGAGTTCAAGTTTAGCACAAGTACTAGGAGTTTCTAAAATAGTGTTGAATAAAGTCAAGGGAATGTTGGTATGGTCATCAAGACCGTTTCCAATATTCAATTGTCTCACAACGGGTACTATCATGGAAATTTCAGTCAAAGTGTAATCTGACAAAACAAAAAAAATAAAATACAATAGTGATACAATCAACCAGAGAGATATGGAAAGATATCCCCATATGGTTGGAAAATAAATGTTGAGGAAAAGGTATGAAGAACCTTACTCAAACATTTTTAGATATCGCTAGGCTAAGGAAAGATAGTTGGGAGTGTTACCCATATTTTATAGCCTTAAATTCAAAACAATCACTTGGTCCACATGAAATATGTATGAGGAACCAAGGATGATTTTATATATTATATGTAACTCTGCAAAATAAAGAAAGTAAAATTATACATAAGTGTGTACATGGATAAGAGACAAGGATAAAAGAAAAATCTGAAAAATATCATTAAGATACACATGTGAGACTGAAATCAGAAATCTGATTTTTATATTAACTTCATTTTGAGATACAAAGAATAATTCTCTTTACAAACCCCTATGAGGGTGGGGACCAACTTCAGATTTAGAAGTCTCCGATGGGCACCATACAAAAATAATCTAACAAAAAAAGAAAAATGAAGCTAAAGATCTGGATCAACTTGCCATAAAAATGTTGTCACTTGACTCTGCAAAATATTATTTATCAATCATGAAATCTAATCCACTAACAAACAAGAACACAGGTTGCCAAAGATAGATCATACACCTTTAGAAACAAGATGTTGAAATATATGATTCGGTTTTGAATCTCGTTGCCTTCAATAAGACCATGTTGTCATCAAGATGGTTTAGCTTTCTAGTAAACTTAGAATGAATAAAGAAAATAATTATCTCACAAGTATAGAGAAGACCTTATATTAGAATTTCCCCTTTCGTTCTCTCTCCCTTTTGTCTCTTCTTTTAATTGAGCTTTTATCCTTTCCAAATAAGTTATGGTAGTTCAACTAAATTCCTTTTTTTAAGCTAAGTTAGCAATGTGGGAGACAGAGACAACTCAGGTTGGCCAATGGCCTTCCAACATGCCAACAACATCATGCAAGTTGAGGCACCCTCATCAACCAACGTACACAAGTTTTTCTGTGTCAATGATTTCGTGGCATACACCACTACTATATGAAAAGAAATGTGGTGAGGAAGACGAGGTTTATGATATGTAGGGTAAAAACCAATCATTCATGAGTTAGTAGTCTCATCTGCTCCCAAGGCAGACATCAATGCCTTCCTCTGTGATGGGCAACTCTAGAGGACTTCCAAAGCATACATTGCACAAGGAGTTTGTGCTAGATCCTCCACGATGGAGTAATTCTATACAACCCTTGTGTTCAAGTTGTGAGAAGCCTTTTTAAATTCACCCTTAGGGATATGAGTCATAGTTTCTCCCACAAAAATCTCAATTTGAAGAGGAGGCAGTGGGTTGGAGGATTATTTTCCTTTCTCAACAGATTCTATCATCCAGTAATTATGAGCCCTGGTTTGCAAATGAGCATCATATATCATCATATAAATGTTTGAGGCTTTGTTATTAGTATTAACTACGAGGGCTCCCTGACTGCCCCCATGCGCATTCGTGGATGAGGAAGCTTGAGCCATATTTTTCCCTTGTGGAAAAGGGTTGGTTAACAAGGAAGGTTGTTGATGTTGCAATAGATTTTGGTCTTCCTTAATCCGAGGGAATTGGTGAGTCAAGTGGTCATCCATGCAAAGATTACATGGAAACTTCACCTTCCTCTTTTCATTTTTACCCTCGCTAGCATTATTCACAACCTTCTTATCCCCCTTACCCTTCTTGTTTTTATATTTCCTCTTTCCTTAGAATTGTTTGTTACCCTTGGGATTTGTCGATTGCACACTATGTTCATCCGACGTTTTGGTTATGGGGGCAGTCGAAATAGGATTTTGGATGGCCACAATTTGTTGAATTGATAACTACTAGAACTAATTAGGCAACTGATTTGTGGGCTTACTTTGTGCTGATCCTACTATGCCATTGGCGTGAGGCCCAAAATTATGTTTTTTTATTTTCGAAATTTGATCGTGGTGCATCTGATAGGATCTCATACAACATGCCATATTGAGAGTAAATCAACTCTGGTTGATGGGCTCTCATGATAGCCTCTTCTTCAAAAAAAACCTCGTATGTCATGACATCTTTGGATACACAAGGAATAAAGGAATTCAGGAACCACTCGAGAAAAAATGAGAGAGGGACCTTTAATTTGATTAAGCTCTTTCTTCGATGCCATTCTCGGATGTGATCCAAGATATGGACGACTTTTATTTTCTCGAATTTGGCCACCAACTCAATTCTGGCATCATATCTTACCAGTAACTGGAAATGGTTTAAGAAAACCATATATAGGTTGTTAAATTAAGTGTACTTCGAGCTATCGAGCTCGATATACCATTTTGTGGCACCTCCTATAAGAGTGTGTTGAAAAAAATGCAGCTGAATGGAGTCATCCTTTAACGAGTTGGATGAGAACCATAAATGGAATGTCGTAACATGATCACCTAGATCTTCACCAAAATTTCTTTCAAACTTAGGGATGTCCGAGGCAAACTTAGTCGACATGGGGGGCCAATGTGGATAATGACAGATCGATTCATTCAATAGACTCATCAAGTATGGAAAATGCAGAGTTTCCAGGAAAGGTAGTCTAGGTTGTGGTGGATTCAAAGGAAAAGAGGGGCCTGGATTTTGACTAGGACGAGGTTGTCGGGAAATTTTTTCCTATTGGACAGGGTTTTGGTAGAAACCATGGTGGCCTTGGCCAGTAAAAGGATTTTGTTCTTGATTCTACATCATTGATTGATTCCCGTAGTTGGATCGTATACCTTATGTAGGTATTTATCCCTGCATGGTATTCCATGGACCTTGCTTGGGGATGCCTCCAGCCGTCCCTCCTATCATAGGTATTGAACCCTGCTCAGGGTTCCACTGAGTGTGGTAGGGGTTTCCCCCGATTAACATCCCTTGTGAAGGAAATGAGCCATGTCGGGGATTTCCAATACCTTTTGTGGAGTAAACTCCTATCATCGCTCCCTGTGAAGGAATGAAGCCTTGCACAGGTTTTGGTTCACCAAAGACGGGCTTGTCCCCTGTTGAGAAAGTAGATGATGAGAAAGAGTTATTTCCAAATGCACCCAACAAATAAAAAGGAATAGACCCTACCAGATTCATATAGGATTGAGATCCAAGAATCCCCCCACTGAAAAAACTAGAGCTGGTGTTATTCCCGATTGGTTTTTGGAATGTGCCTCCGAGTGAAGGGTACGGAGGAGGATTATGACCCCCACTGTAAGGGATATCATTAAATGGGGAAGTGGTTCCCTTGAAAGATCCTTTTAAGGGAGAATTAGAGCTCCCTGCCCCCATACCAATAGTATGTAGAGTAGAGTAGGTTAAGATTGAACTAGAGTCAAAACCCATCATCCCATACAAAAAAGAAGCACCAAACACGTTATGAATAGAGGGAACACTGGCCATAGTCATTGAAGGGAATGTTCCACTTCATGAAGTAGTGGGTCTCGGGAAAATCGTAGTACTGATAGGTGGAGGTGGGGGAGGAGGCATGACACCCCCTCCCACAGAAGTCAGGATGGGAGTATGAGGACTCCCTGAAGAGGTAGCACTAGTTTCTTCCATTGCCGCTTGTCTAGCAAACTTATGTTCAGGTGACGTCACCTTAGGAGGGACTATCTGAATAAGAAGCGACATTGATAAGTCAATTATCGGAGGGTTTGTGGGCCTGAATCCTTCAACTTTGAGGTCAGAAACGATGGAATCCTGTAGTGCAGGAAAGTCTTCTATACAAGCTAGCTTAGGTACATTATCCTATGGCTCGATCGCTTCAAATGAACCCTCTTGATTTAGCCTGTGCCTCAATGGTGGAAAAGGTGGTTCCAAAGTAACTGATGGCATGCACTAAACATTATGCAAATGATAGAGCTGTTGATATTACACCTTGTGAAATGATCAACCGACACTTAAATTTTAAGCTAGCATGAAACACAGAGCACACACTAAGAAGTTCCTAATGGAAAATCAAGAAAATGATTAACTTGAAGGAAGAACTATTACACCAATCAACACTAGAGAAACTTACTCGTGCAAGTGTAACTTGAACACTGAAACACCCTCTGGGTATACTCTGCAAAGTGTGATCCAACGTCTTCCCTAGGTACCATGGTATCCCCCATAGTCACCCGTGTAAGTCCCTAAAAAACAAGAAACTAGGTTTTTAGCTCGCAGTTAGTCACCAAGCGGGTATAATTGACATTCAGGTTGATCATAATGAGCAGGACAACAAAGTCTGAATCCTTTCAAGGGTACCAAAGGAAAATGGTCCGGAAGACAACTAAGCATCTTGAATGGATTCAAGGTCCATGAGGCTCCATTGTCAAATGTGATTATCATAAATCCCAAGAATGACCCTCAATATACGATCCCCATTACGCTTGGTCCGACTCTGGAGGGGTTATCTACTCTACCTTTCCTCACACGACCTCACGTTTAGCCCCTGTGTTAAAGGGGGGTCCCGAATGACTTGTACAAAAATGGAATATAACACTCTTTATCATAGACTCTTATGTTTGTTTAAGTGTCCTTGAAGAGTTTCCTCTCCACACCTATTTTAAGGCCCTAAAGCCTAGACTACTTGGTGAACCCTACAAACAAAATTCTAGTTGATTTTAAGTGTTAATAGTTGTTTTTTAAGTGGCTTGATTTATTTGAAAGGGTACGAATGTGCAACTTATGGTGTTTTCAAGAGACGAAAAAGAAGAAATAAAATATTTAGAACATTTGTGAAAAATAAAACTAGTTCCAACAACTGAAAAATGATTTTAATCTTTGTAAATGAAAACTTTTCAAAGTATAGTCCAAGATCCTAAAATGCAAAACGTTTCCTAAATGCGCTTTTTTTTTACAATGCAAATGCAAACTACTAAAATTTCAAGGAAATAACAAAGAAGGAACTTTGGAAATGGAACTCTTTTCTTTTGTAATAAACAACCTATGCTACAACTACCAAACAAAAATGCATAACTAAATGCAACTATAATTTTTTTGATTTGTTGAATGCATGGAAAATAAAATCACAAATAAATGATATTTTTCATTTTTCAAAGCACAAACAAGGTAAAGAGAAAATAAACCCAAGACTGTTAAGAACCCAAGATTTAATACAAAAGCACCACAACAGATATACAAGAACAATATTCAAAATCTTGTTTATTACTATCTAACCCTTGAGGTAGGGAAACACCATACAATGGATCGTATTATGGAAGGGATCCTCTCCTGTTCACTTGCCTCTTCAAGGGGGCATCCTCCTATTGAGCTACCGCTCCAAATACAATACTTCTCTTCATATCTCATTACATTGCTTGAACCACTTTATATAGTGCTACCATCACCTAAGAACATTCTAGAGGAGGAATCTTCTAGAAGTAGAACCTTCTAAGAATTCCTCTTACATTTATTATATCTAATTACCCATTTATTATATCTAACTACCATAGTGGGCCTTATTTAATAATATAGTAGACCTAGTACACCTTACATTGAATGACCTCCACTACTATCATTATGGGCCCTTTGGGCCCCCCCACTACCTCTCTAGATACCTTACATTCCATCCCCCTTATGAAAGCGTTGTCCTCAACGCTTGATGTACAACCATATACCAGGGTCTCATGGATAATTGTGGACTGTAATGTTGAAGAAGACTGGAGAACCAAGGTCCCATGTAGAAAGGAAAGCCACCATGTTGAAGTAGTCTAACCATCATTGTAAGCCCGGGTCCCATGTTCAAGTGCTCATGTGAACTCCCTGTGGAAGATTTTGGAACCCAATAATCAACTCAAAATGATGCTCCAAAGACTGACACCTATCATGTTTATCCAAATAAGAATATCCATCCACATAGTGGAAAAGGGTCATAGCAGAATATGGAAGAAATAATACCACTGTAGAATATGCAGGATGGACACTGGTAATAATCATTGGCTCTCTATTTGTCACATTGATGTTGTCTACAGAAGGTGGATTAGAGTCATCAAATAAAATATGAAAGTGGTTGTCATCCCAGAAATGACAACTATCCATATACCAATCATCACAATCGGGCTCAAAATCATACCAAGCATATATTTCTTGATTATATTCATCCATGATGTCCGCCATAAGAAATATATGCTGCATGTTATCCAATGAATCTTGAATACTACGAAAACTATCATTGAGGCCATTTGCAAAGTCATGCAATCTAGCATCCAATGTGTCATACAATTTGGATTTGAATGCTTCAAGAATTTCCTTGAGGGTTTGAGAGGAAATATCCATTTGAGCACCCTATGAACTCTTCGTTCCCACATTTGTCATGAAAAAACCCAAAAAATAGAAAAATAAGTTACTGTAGAAAATCGCAACGTTTTCCGGAAAAATCCTGAAAAACTGTTGAATTTAAAATGCTCATAACTTCACTTTCCGGACTCTGTTTCGGCTGATTTTGTTTTTTGAAATTGGGTGAAATTGTGAGAGGAACTCATATCTGTAATTTATTTGGGAAAATTCGGCCTCCATATGCTACAAAAATAAAAAAAAATCGCACCGCCGTCTGCGGAAAAAACCCTAAAAATTTGCAGATTTTAAAACTTCAATATCTTGACTTCCCGGAGTCCTTTTCAGATGATTTGTTTTTTCAACTTGGGTGTTTTTCTGAGAGGAACTCAGATTCACAACCTGTTTCTACAAATTTCTCACGAAAATATGCTGAAAATTTCTGGAATTTCGCGGCCCTCTTTTTNTAGGATTTTACCCAACGATATTGAATCATGCTAGTTTATGGCAGAGGAAGCCTGCTAGTTCTTTTCGGAAATAATGGCCAATCCTACAGGAATGGGATCATGTTGAAGAACACTAATATTTAATGTGAATGGATGGAAAGGATCTGTAGCAGTAATAATTTTTGCTTCACTGAAGGGTTAAACCTTGTATCTATGTATAATCCCTCACGATTAGAGGGACGAGTCTGATGACCATTCCCTGAAAAAGGAGAGCATGCACAACTCTCAGGTTTTGAAGGGAACTGAGAAACAAAATTTTGTTTATGTGTACAGGAATTGTTGGGAAAGGTTTTTCCTAATCAAGCTGATAAACAAAGCTGTAGAAATACATAGTGATTGAGTGAGAAATCACAGTAGCCTCCCTTGCTTGGTGGATAGGAAACTAATCTACCCGAATTCTTGTGGGAGGGGGAGAGTGGCCTCTGTCCCTAACTGTTGTTGAACATAAGGAATAATTCTAGGTGTAATGGTTAAGGTTGATCTTGACCTAAAGATACTTTGGATTTATAAGCTAGGATACTTAGTAAGTAACATAAATTGAGATTGCATTTGGGATTTAAGGGAATAGTCCAAATGTTATTAGACATTAAAAATTTATTATAATTAAGATAAAATCGTTGATAAAATGTTGATCCTAAATGTGGTAAAGAAGTGTTGGGACACTTCTAGAATCCCAATGGGTCAGATTGACATCCAGTGGTGGATGGTAGCCATAGAGATATAGTTGGACCCTAGTGAAGGGAATCTAGAAAGGGATCTCCTTGATTGAGAGATCTGCTAATCAGGACTAGTTGGAAGCCAAATTGGCTGTCCTATTACCTTGGTAATGGTTTTCTTGCTAGTTGTTATCCCATAGAAAGGGAAACATAGTTATGACTATGTCTGTTAAATTGCCAAGTGGATATCTTGTGAATGACTACAAGTTCTCAACTGAGAGGGAAGATCAATGTTGAGTTTCCCTGTGAGGCTTGACATAATAATGGCAACAATATCCTTGGAAGAGGATATGGAAGTTTGATATGTCCATGTGCATGTATGACATGGAAGGGGTGCAAGCAATGATCTTTCATGATGAATGTTTGGCTAGGTTTGTATGTTCTTGAATGCATGGGTTAATGCATTATGAAGATTCTTGACATGAATACTGGTATTAATACCAATTAGGTATGAAAGATATTAAATGTGCAAGTGATGCACATGCATGATTTAAAGGTAAATATATACTAAAGGCACAATATGGCTGCCTTGATGAGTGATATGTAAGGCAATAGTTGCACTTGCCAAGATTGAATGAATACCATGGATGCATGGTTGAATCCATTTTGAGGAGTCATGAAAGTTATGTCTTGAATGATATCTTGAGGGAATGTACTCCATTTCACCAGGAAAGACTGGTATAAATAAATGAAAGAGTAAATGAGAAAGGATGGTCTGTTGTTAGGATAAAGAGGCAAATGATTATGCCTTGAGGATCACATGATAATGATTTTGAACAATCACAAGTTGAATAATTTTAAA
>JZKD02S0898430.1:56116-74951 GCA_000966675.3 Picea glauca
GACAAGGTTGCTCCTGAGTTAACTTACTCGCATATTGATCGGTTAAAATGAACTTGAAAGAACTAAAAATATAATAACCACGGTCGCATCATCCTGGTGGTCCCGGCTAGGTCTAATATGTCTGAACGCAGATAACATACAGGATTCCGGCACCATTTAAATACTGTGGAGGAAGGGTCGTCGTATTATAATTAATAACCCTAGAAATCGAAGTTTCTGTTGGCATATCAGTCTGTTTATGCCTGAAAGTAGTATTCTGGTGCAGTTACATTGCCTGGAAATGTTACGGGCAAGGTCATATAGGTGTCGGTGATGAAATTTCACTCCGGACATCTGGAAAGCAAGCTACTTTGTTCTCACTGTGTACTGTCATTGATGCTGCTCGGTACCGACTAAATTTTCAGATTTATTGGGCTCTCTTTATTGGCATGGATCGCCTTTCTACGGATTCATAAAAGTGTGGGGTATGTTCCAAAATTCCACCGATGGACCGAAGAGACCTAAAATCTTTGTTGATCTCGTACAGATTTTATTTAACATTACTGTTCATGGAAAAGGAAAAAGGACCAGAAAAACCGACTCATACACATAGGGAATTTGAAAACATGAAGAATATATTCAAAGATTCCTAGATTGATTTATCGACTGCAAGTCTACGAGGAAAGAAATTGTGTTAGAGATGCCCAGGAATCTCAACTTTAAATCGCAGAGGAAATGTGTTTTATCCAAGACCTAGTGCTGTCCTTAAATTGATGGGATTTATATCTCTCTTGCAATTTATTTTGATTGGGCGATAACAAAAAGAAACTTAGATCGGCATATGATTTTTTTTTTTTTTTGGAAATCGAGTTGTCCAATAAGAAGTGCAACGTAACTTTGATTGTTACAATGAAATGAGGATTGAAGATATCTATGTAGTATGTACTAATATCTATCAATAATGATACCGATAAGTAAAATATGAAAGAAAAAGTATGAAGATTTATTAAGTTTTCTTCACATTTATTTTTATTTTTATAATCAAAATAAGAGAAAATAAAATAGGAAGATTTATTCAGTTTTTTTCACTTTAATTTTATTATATTGTATAGTTTACATATGATCATATATATATATAAAGTTAGAGCAAACTTTGAAGAAAAAAATATGGTATTTAAAATAATTTAAATAATGTGATAATAAAGCTATTCATGATAGGGTAATATTTTAATAAATATAAATATTTTTTTTATTTTATAAAATAAATATATATTTGTTGTATGTATATATGTTTTAAATATTTTTAAGTAAAAATAAAAATATTGGATAGTAAAATGTTGTCAAAATTTATAATAAAATAATATGAATTAATGTTTATATAAGAAAGGATAAAATCCAAATTAAGCTAAATAACATGAAAGTATAGACTATTATTTTTAATCTCTCAACTTTATACTATTATATTTGTCCAACTTCAATACACAAATCTAACATTCACTTTATACTATTATATTAGTCTAACTTAAATACACAAATCTAACATTCACATTGTAATATTGTAATGTAGGTGATATAATCTTGTGGAAACTTTAGATGTTGGTGTTAAAACATATTTACCTAAATAACATGAAAGTATAAGAAATTATCTTTAATCTCTCAACTTTATACTATTATATTTGTCCAACTTCAATACACAAATCTAACATTCACTTTACACTATTATATTTGTCCAATTTCAATACACAAATCTAACATTCACATTGTAATGTCGATGATATAATCTTGTGGAAAGGTTTGATGTTGGTGTAAAACATATTTACCTAAGTTTGCTTAGGTAAGTATTATGATTTTTATTATACATTATTTTAATATAATCATTTGTAAATTATGTGTCTATTTTGATTTATTTAATTAATTAAATTATCATGGTAGTTGTGTGTTTAAATTATATGTAGTTGTGTGTGTTTACATCTAAAAATTATTTTAAATAGAAATGTTTGTCTAAAAGATTATGAGAAATGAATAAGTAGTTAAATAATGTAGTTATAATGTTTTTATTTTTTATTATTTTTTTTTAATGTAGGATTAGAACAACAATACTGTTATGTTGTTGGAGTAATCTAAAGGTTACTTTATCCTAAATTTGTGTTGTCTTACATGATTTATGTTTAGGATCATATATGATCTTAACTATGTTATTAGAGGACATGGAATATGTGATCCTAGACTCTATTTTATAGCAGATGCTAATTAAGTATATGCAATTTATCAAATCAATTCTTCAAAATATTAAATTCAATTACAACTTCTCTATAAATCCATGTTTGATGGTTCACAAAGCTTTCTTAAGATATGCAAATCAATGCATCTTTATTTATAACATCAATTGTCTACAACACTATGTTTAAATTGGTCCAATTATTTAAGAATGGTTCTTGTTTCATTGAAATTGACTTTTGAAACTACTAGATGTGAGCATTTTTTATTGCTAATTTCAAGCTAAATATACATATTCACATTTTTTTTTTCTCGTATGATTTTTAAGATTGAACATCATAATTTTTTAAAAATAAAACTTTAACTCTTCATAAGAACAACAATAATATAAATAATTAGAAGAAGAAACATATTGATTTTTTTTTCAATAATCAATATAAATAAATAACTCTTTCTAAAAACATTAATAACTATATAAAATTATTTTTTTAATTATATATATATATATATATATATATAAAACTTATTTTTAGTTCCATAAAAATCACAAAAGTAACTAAAATATCCAACTTCATTTTAAAACCTTTATTTCTAGAGGACATATCAATAACATGATTTTGGGTAAACCCCGAGCTCTTGTTGTTGCTTTGCTTAATGGTTACTTACATGTGATTTTGATTTTTTTTTTTTAATTTATAACTTCTGAATATGGTTTTAACATTGATAAATTGATAAACAAACGTACATGACACTATGAAAATTACTAATATATTATCCAATAAAGTTTGGGTATCATTTTAACTTGGATTCACAAATGCACATGATGGCATAAAAATGATTAATATATTATCCATTGAACTAGATTAGAATATGAACCATGATTTATATGTTTTGATATTTATTCTTTCTTTGTTGAATACTTTGTGTAGGTGACCCATTGACTCTCACACTAATTCCATTCATCAAAATCAATGGGAGGCAACCTTATTTATGTTGATAATTTAATGTCCCATTCATGGGTAAAAAGGGAGCCATCACCATCACCATCCCTTAGGGGTTGGATAGAAAGATTTCTTTCTGTACCTTGGGATTGGATACTTGGGGTTGGATAGAAAAATTTCGTTCTGTACCTTGGGATTGGACACATAGATTTTTTTATGTCCTTTGGGATTAGATAAAGAGAGTTCTTTTTGTTGAGGATTGTTAAATTTTATTTATGAATTTGTGTATTAATTTAGTTTGATTTTTAGAAATCTATTTATAGTATTATGGGTTAATATTAATTCTAGTATTCATGGAATTTGATGGTAAAATTATATTGATAGTTAATCTAGGTGGATATAGGTCGTTGTCCACCTCTTCTATTGATTCAAAATGGTTCTTCATATTAACAGTTTTATTAAACAACATTGTGAGTTTTAAACTTTCAATACATTTTTTATGCATTTCCTTTGTGTATTTTTCAATTGATTTGGTCCCACAATTTAATTTGTGGGCTTACCAAACACATAATGTTAAGTACCAAATTCTTAAAATATCATAACGGAATAGAAGTACACACCATGTACATAATGTGAGCATGGAGCACAACTCCAAGATATATAAGTTATACAATAACTCCTTAAAGAACAGGATAAACTTCTCTAAATAACCAAATTAAATTCATACATCACAATTCACATGTCTACAATAATGAATACATGATCTATATATATACCTATTCACATCTACACATGAGGCCCATTTACTACTAGGACAACACCATTACACATATATTTACACATTACATGTACATTTATCCCCATATATGCCCCCCTCCCCTTGGTTCATAACATAGTACCATCCTTCGAAAATATTTGTCCTCAAAGCTTTGCAATTAAAGACTTCACATGTGATGAAACCAAGTAGTATGATTTTCTTATGTTCCTGCTTGCTTCTTTCCATTAGTGATGATCCATATGTCCAAAATCAATTATTTTTAGTCGTAATCCTTGGCGGCTAGTTGTTGCATAATTTTCTTTCCCTTGATTCCATGTATTGTTGTTGAAACTCCTCCAATTTGTAGTAGATGTTGGTCTGTGATAATATCTTGTTCAATAATGGCTTTGTGATTCCATATTCCATGAATATTTATGATTATTCCATCTTCTTCCTTGATAATGTTGATATTGATCTTCTTGTCTTCCTTGGAATCTTTCCTGATAATGAGGGTGTTGATATGGTTTCACATTTGAGGGTTTTTCTTCATTCTGCACACCCATTTAATCTATCTTCTTTTCAAAGATAATGGAATCCTCTTTCATCTTTGTTTAGTCTTTCATTACTCTAGCCTTGGAAATAATGCCATCATATTTGGCATGTAGATCCTCTAGATGAAATTCCACCTCTTCAAGTATCTTATGGTGACCTTCTTGAATCTTGTATTCTTTCTCTTTTGAAGCTGCAATGTCACCCCATTTATCAAATTCTAACGTCCTTCAATTCTGGGTTGCATTTCTAATTTTACCTCATCAGTATTTAGGGATTCCTCAACCTTCTTGTAAATTTCCACTTCAAGTCTTTTGGTAGTTTCTTGATTTAATATCCTTTCTTTATCTTGATTTTGATAATGCTTCTTTTATTCTTTCAATCTGTTAACCTCATCCAATAGTTTTTTAGTTTGGTTTCATAATCTACATATTTCTTCATATTTATTTTTCAATTCTTCCCTTGATTCATTTTTTTTTCCAATTTTCCATTGCTAATGTTTTATTTAATTATGTTATTAACCTCCTTAATGAGTGATTTATTAATGGATTGCGCCTTGGCAAACTCTTCATCTTTCTTAATAATAAATTTTCTTATTTTGTCATTCTCCTTTTGCAATTTGGATATTTTTTCTTTTGATTAGTTTAGCTCATCTTGAATTTCATACATTTCCTCCATTTTTGTATCCCTAATCCATTTATCTAAGAAGATTTTTTCAAATTCTTCCATGTGAGGTTCCATCTAGTATCATTATCCATACTCATCCACCACTTTCAAGATTCACCAAAAATACAAAAGCTTATTGTTGAAGGATTCCTATCATATTCCTATACAAGCATCAACCATTCCATAGGTTGCATTTCGTATTTATCTTCATCTCCTGTAAATTCAGGTATTTCCATTGATTCTTAATTGAGGTCTAACCAAAACCCTCAACTTCCAACCTCACTATATTAGGGACAATGATCTCAAGTAGTTATAATCCTTGCTCCAATACAGTATTATGTGTTTTCTCTTTCCTATGCCTTTTGAATTAGCTCAATCGAACATCCCAATAAAAATTTATTGATGCAGACGCAATCTATGTCCACTCACAAGATCATTCATTCAACTCCCGAGCCGAAGCGACTCTTTCGATCCCCACGGGAATCGCTATTCACAACAATCCACAGGTCCTTCTTGCCCTGTCACGGCCTCTGCACGTGCCTGCGACTTTTCCCTCCAAAATGGAGTTCATGTTTCCACAACAGGAAATACAATGATCAGGCTTCGGGGTTTTCTGTTCCCGATGTCGAGAGTCCTCGACTCCTTGACCTTCCAATCCCCGAAATGCCGACAAGGCTTCAATCAACGATTTGACCCTTAGGCTGTGCTTTGGTCCATATGACCATTCCTCGTATGACCACGGCCTTATCTCGAGATTTCTCTATTTGAGGGCCCGACCTCTCGACCTCTCGACTCCAGATTCACCGATTCGCGAAATGTCGAATTGGCAATGCCTTAGCCCCGCTTGGCTAGGCTCCGGTCCAAGTGACCATCCTTCACATGGCCAAGACCTTATCCTCTTCGCTGTTGTTCCTTCACACTCCCGACCTCCGATGTCTGAATCCCCGATATGGGCGATCTCGCGACACGTGTCCACTCTCCAGTGAATGGCTCAAGTTCTCTCGGGACTTCTCTACTCGCGACCCCTATGACACAATCTTGTCAACTTGAACCCCTGGTAGCTGAAATACCGATGAGTCCCTTGATCCCCGCCACGTGTCTCAATGAACGGACGACTCAGATCTAATCTCTCCTTTTCACGATTTCGGAGGCCGAGTGCCCGGACTCTCGCCCTCCAGACTCCTGAACTCCTGAATGCCAAAATCCCGCTACCAACTTCTTCAGGACTTTTCTCCTCTGCTTACGAGGGTTTAACCCCACGCAACTTTTGACAAATCTAACGACTGTCGGCTATTTCAACCAAGATTTGACGGTTCAGATCCGTCTCTTCTATGCACTTCTCTGTTGGACTGCCTCCTGGACGTGAAGCCTTTCAACGGTCCAGATCGCTTTTCCTTAGCCTAATCTGATGGCTGATGTGCCTCCTTCCTGAGCATGCGCACGCTTTCTTCCCAGACTTGGAAGAATTTCAAATTCTCAAAGGCCTCGACCTTTTCTCCATTTATGCGAGCTCTACGACCATGATTTCTCGCCTGCGCGCATATGAAAATGCTTCTCCTTTTGAGCTTTGGGTACTTTGAACTCGTCAAAAAGTTATGTGGCTTCTACACTCCTTGCAGTTACGCTCTGTGCACTGAAAGCACTACTCCTCCTGAGCTTTGGCCTTCTCTGAAACCTTAATAGGTTTCCACGACTCCTGCACTCCTTGCAGAGTCTTTGCACACACGCAAAGGTGTTCTCTCTTCTGAGCTTTCCTGCTCCTCAGACCTTAAGGGAATAAATCTTCTTTCCTTCTCCTACAGATGGAGAATTTGGATGCCCTCCTGGCTATCCTTCTGCTCAAGCAACCTACTGCTGAGTCTCTCTCTCTATGGGTATCCAATAACCCTACGAGTATGCTCAATGCCCACTTGGCAGAGCCTCTTATGGAACTCCTCAGAGTTTCCTCCTTCTTCTGAACTCAACAGAATCCCTTTCGTGCACTTAAAGTACTTCCTCCATGCCCACCTGGCAGAGTATCTTCTTACAGAACATCTCGCAGTTCTGTCTTATGTGTCCTCCTTACACCTGCTCAATGCCCACCTGGCAGAGCTCTCATAATCCTTAGTGATTCTGGTTCTCCTATCTGAACTCACAACAGAGTTCTTCTCAATGCATAACTATACATATGCTTAATGCCCACTTGGCAGAGCTCTTGCAGAACTCACAACATAAGTTCCATCTACGACTGTGTTCTCATATATAGCCTCGCCTCCTGAGGTATTCAACAACCTCATGGCCTTCTTCGAGTTAGTGATTCCAGTTCCTGTTCCCACCTAGTATGCCTTTCTCTGAACCAACAGAATTCAGAAATGTACCCTCTGTGCACGGCTATCAGAACCCGCAACGTTTTGTCACACCTTCTTGGTGTGAAGCCTCAAAGACCTCTCAAGCCTGAAATCAAACAAAACCCCTGCAAATGCCTAACATACATCTACAACATACATTCATATCATATAAAGAACACTCATAGACGTTCATTCAACACATGAAAGATGTAGGAAAAACTGGTGTTTGTATTAAAATGGAAAATGCTTGTTTACAATGGTGTTCCTGAGCACGGCCTATAACAAGGTCTTGTCTCCTTCTCTTTTCTGCTCTCCTAGATCTATCTCTTCTCTTACTCAACTACTCAACTCCTCGACTTACAAAATGAGATCCTTTCAATCTTTTACCTGAGGGGGCTCTTCGAGCTCTTCCCTCCAAACCTCAACTACCCTATTCAATTACATTCAATGGTTGTCTAGGCCGCAGATCGGATCTAGATCACAGCCTTACAAACATGAAAGACCTATTTACTTCTATGCCTGTGCAAAGCACGGCTTCCCAACTCAACCGCTTAAACATTTAATTTCAAATCAAAACGAGGGCTGCGCCTCTCTTCAGCTTTGAATGCATGTGCTTGACATGGCTGACTAGCTGGCTGGCTGACGTGAGATGATGCGCCTGCATCATACTCCTCAGCTACAAAATTCATGAGCTCTTGCTCATGAGCTTCCCCTCTCAGCTGGGGAAATCTTCCTGGATCCCAAACAAATGTCTGGAGTTGTCTCTTCGCTCCATCTCCCTGCTGCTGCTGCTGCTATTTCTTTTCTGCTCAGCTGCTCCTCGCTGGTATTCCTTTTCGACCTGATCATCAACTCTTGGATCTCCTCGATCACTTCGTCCAGCTGCTCCCGTGGCTGGCTCTGCTCATTTAGTCTCCTCAGCTAAATTTTTTTCTTGAAATTGGGTAGATCATCATGATCTCCCATGCCTTCTTCTTCTGTTGCTTCCAACTTCGCCTGTTGGATGTGCATGCCCTGCACTATCACCCTTCTCTCCAGGGCTTCAATTTGCTCATACAGATCATCCAAACTAATGTTGTCTATTTCTTCTTCTTCTTCTTCTTCTGCAAACTCCCAGGTTGTAGTCTTTTCAGTCTCCTGGTTGAAAATATTGAGCCATTCCTCGGAATGCTCATTCTCCTCTTTTGCTTGGGCAACTTCAGATATCTGCTCCAATTCTTCTTCCCTGACAGTCTCAGTTGGCTGCCTTTCTTCCGTTGTATCATCGACAACACAAAATTTTTCCTCCCCTGGGTTAAGCGGTAGGAATATTTCAATTCCCCCAATCATCAGAATGCTATTCTGATTTTCCTCTTCTGTCAGCTACATCTGCTGATCTAAATCCAACTTCGAGCTCATCTACTCTGTCATCTCCTTTGGCTGATTCCAACTCACCTGCTCATCCCTGCCCACCTGGTAATATGGGATTTTCCTGCTATCCTCCTAGCAGTCCATGGAATCAACTGATTCCATCTTTGTTCCATTGCCCACCTAGAAAACTGGAAACCTTTCGTTGCCCTCCTGGCAGTTTGTGAGATCCCACAGCGATCTCAATCGATCGCTCACCTGGCAATATGGAATTCTTCCTTCTCTTCCCTCCTGGCAGTTCTTGAGATCTTCAACCGATCCCATTTCGTCCTCTTCATCATTGAGACCTCTCCCAGTCTCTGGTTCACATATTCGAACCATTTCCTTAGGTCCATCGAGGTTTTCAGCATTCCTCAACCATCCTCTTAACAGCTTACGCTGTCTTCTAGCCATCAACTCCTTGACTGGCCATTTTACCTTCGGCTTCCTCATGGGCCATTCATATACCCATCTCAACTTGGCTTTCTGTTGTATCTGCAATGCAAGCTCATCCATCCTCGTGTCCTGTTGCATCCGCAATGCAAGCTTTTCTATTTCTTTCCTTATATCAGCGAGCTCTTCATCTATATCTTCTTTACTCACCAGCTTCCGGTTCTTCCTTCCAGCATACCTATGGCCTTCAGTAGCCATGTTGCTGTCTCTGTCTGCCCTCCTGGAAAATCTGCTACTCACTCCCGCAAACCTGAATGCCTCAGCCTCATCCTACAGTCCTGTTGACTGTCTTCTCGATTGTTGCCTAACTGCGAACAATCACCACAGAGTCTTCAAAAACCCTATCTTCCTGGAAAAATCTGTTGTCACTCTGCAACAGGTATTCTATTTTCCTTTTCCATCTCCTTGCTTCCCTTGCCTGAAATCTACAAGAAAGAATCAAGCCTCTGATACCAACACTGACGTGTGTACCAAAGTGCTCTTCTTCCCTTTCCCCTTCTATCTGAAATATACAAACAGAGACAAGGCTCTGATACCAAAACTGATGCAGACGCACTCTACGTCCGTTCACAGGATCATTCATTCAACTCCTGAGCCAAAGCGTCTCTTTCGATCCCCACGAGAATCACTATTCACAACAATTCACAGGTCCTTCTTGCCCTGTCACGGCCTTTGCACGCACCTGTGACTTTTCCCTCCAAAATGGAGTTCATGTTTCCACAACAAGAAATACAATGATTGGGCTTCGGGGTTTTCTGTTCCCGATGTCGAGAGTCCTCGACTCCTCGACCTTCCAATACCCAAAATGCTGACAAGGCTTCAATCAACGATTTTCCCCTTAGCCTGTGATTTGGTCCATATGACCATTCCTCGTATGACCACAACCTTATCTCGGGATTTCGCTATTCGAGGGCCTAACCTCTCGACCTCTCGACTCCCGATTCACCGATCCACGAAATGATGAATTGGCAATAGCTTAGCCCCGCTTGGCTAGGCTCCGGTCCAAGTGACCATCCTTCACATGGCCAAGACCTTATCCTCTTCGCTACTGTTCCTTCACACTCCCGACCTCCGATGTCTGAATCCCCGATATGGGAGATCTCGCGACACGTGTCCACTCTCTAATGAACGACTCAAGTTCTCTCGAGACTTCGCTACTCACGACCCCTATGACACAATCTTGTCAACTTGAACCCCCGGTAGCCGAAATACCGATGGGTCCCTTGATCCCCACCACGTGTCTCAATGAACGGATGGCTCAGATCTAATCTCGCCTTTTCACGATTTCAGAGGCTGAGTGCCCGGACTCTCTCCCTTCGGACTCTCGAACTCCTGAATGCCGAAATCCTGCTACCAATTTCTTTAGGACTTTTCTCCTCTGCTTACGAGGGTTTAACCTCACACAACTTCTGACAGATCTAACGAATGTCGGCTATTTCGACCAAGATCTGACGGTTCAGATCTGTCTCTTTTGTGCACTTCTCTATTGCGCTGCCTCCTGGACGTGAAGGATTTCAACGGTCCAGATCTCTTTTCCTCAGCCTAATCTGATGGTTGTTGTGCCTCCTTCCTGAGCATGCGCACGCTTTCTTCCTAGACTTGGAAGAATTTCAAATTCTCAAAGGCCTCGACCTTTGCTCCATTTCTGCGAGATCTACGATCGTGAGTTCTCGCCTGTGCGCATATGAAAATGCTGCTCCTCCCGAGCTTTGGGTACTCTAAACTCATCAACGAGTTCTGTGGCTTCTACACTCCTTGCAATTATGCTCTGTGCACTGAAAGCAATACTCCTCCTGAGCTTTGTCCTTCTCTGAAACCTTAAGAGGTTTCCACGACTCCTGCACTCCTTGTAGATTCTTTGCATGCATGCAAAGGTGTTGTCTCTTCTGAGTTTTCCTGCTCCTCAGACCTTAAGGGAATAAATCTTCTTTCCTTCTCCTGCAGATGGAGAATTTGGATACCCTCCTGGCTATCCTTCTACTCAAGCAACCTATTGCTAAGTCTCTCTCTCTCGGGGTATCCAATAACCCTACGAGTATGCTCAATTCCCACTTGGCAGAGCCTCTTATGGAACTCCTCAGAGTTTCCTCCTTCTTCTGAACTCAACAGAATCCCTTTCGTGCACTTAAAGTACTTCCTCCATGCCCACCTGGCAGAGTATCTTCTTACAGAACATCCCACAGTTCTGTCTTCTGTGTCCTCCTTACACCTGCTCAATGCCCACCTGGCAGAGCTCTCAGAATCCTTAGTGATTTTGGTTCTCCTGTCTGAACTCACAGCAGAGTTCTTCTCAATGCATCACTATGCATATGCTCAATGCCCACTTGGTAGATCTCCTACATAACTCACAACATAAGTTCCGTCTATGACTGTGTTCTCATATACAACCTCGCCTCCTGAGGTATTCAACAACCTCACGGCCTTCTTCGAGTTAGTGATTCCAGTTCCTGTGCCCACCTGGCATGCCTTTGTCTAAATCTACAAAATTTAGAAATTCACCCTCTGTGCACGGCTATCAGAACCTGCAGCGTTCTGTCACACCTTCCTGGTGTGAAGCCTCAAAGACCTCTCAAGCCTGAAATAAAACAAAACCCCTGCAAATTCCTAACATACATCTACAACATACATTCATATCATATAAAGAACACTCACATATATTCATTCAACACATGAAATATGCAGGAAAAATTGTTGTTTGTATTAAAATGGCAAATGCCTCTTTACAATGGTGTTCCTGAGCACGGCCTGTAACAAGGTCTCGGATCCTTCTCTTTTCTACTCTCCTAGCTCTATCTCTTCTCTTACTCAACTACTCAACTCCTCGACTTGCAAAATGAGATTCTTTCGATCTTTTACCTAAGGGGGCTCTTCGAGCTCTTCCCTCCAAACCTAAACTACCCTATTCCTTTACATTCAATGGCTGTCTAGTCCACAGATCGGATCTAGATCACAGCCTTACAAATATTAAAGGCCTATTTACTTCTATGTCTATGCAAAGCACGACTTCCCATCTCAACAGCTTAAACATTTATTTACATTTAATTTCAAATCAAAACGAGGGCTGCACCTCTCTTCATCTTTGAATGCATGCGCTTGACGTGGTTGGCTGATGTGAGATGATGCTCCTGCATCAGTTATGATAGTTTTAAGTGAACATACCTTTGAAACCTTGATTTGGAGTATGTGCTCCTGACTGACCTTCCTTCTAATGTATTTCTGAAATTCTGGCCCTTCTGGGTCTAAGATTTACACTTGTAGTACTCTAAAATCTCTTCTCCGCAATGCCACAAGTCTGACCAAGATTGGATGTGCCAAGTGAAAGCTAGAGTAACTTTTCCAAAACTTGCTGATTTTTGGCCTTTCCAAGAGAGAGAACTTGTACATGATGTCATATGTCCAATATTTAATACCTAATTTTGAAATTTATACCAAAAATACTATCCAATGCCCTCTTTCAAATTTAATAGGTCGTAAATTTTTTATCCTCATTGAAGAAGATATGATTGTTTTACCCGGAACATCTATTTGAGACTAGTTGTAGGACTAGTCAAAACCCTATGTGCCACAGAGTATATCTCCAAAATTATAATTACCCAAAATATGAATTTTTTACTAGAGATACCTTGATATGTATTATAAAAAACCTCCAAGATTTTTCTGTTTGAATCATCCCAGAAAAAAAAAAAAACTTTGTAGCAAAAGATATAAGATGGCTTTCTTGGAGAAGAAACACCATGGGATCAATGCTCTGATACCAAATGTTAAGTTCAAAATGATTAAAATATCATAACAGAACATAAGTACATACCATGTACAAAATGTGAGCATGGAGCACAACTCCAAGATAAATAATTTATACAATAACTCCTTAAATAATAAGATAACCTCCCCCAAATAAATAAATTACATTCATACATTAAAATTCACTTAACTACAATAATGAATACATGATCTCTATATATACCTATTCACACCTACACATGAGGCCCCTTTACTATCAGGCCACCCTATTACATTTATATTTACACATTACATACACATTTATCCCCATATATGCGCCCCCTTTAGGTCATAACACAAAGAGCATAGAGTAAGTCTTGTGATGGTCCACAAGATGCTACAGACGGAGTTTGTATGCAAACATTATGTCCACAAGTAGTTCAAATATCAAGTAGAGTTCTTCAGGCGCACATTCCTTTTTCCACCTCATCTCCTAAGGTTAGAGATTTCAATATTTGGTCTTTTTTCCTCATAGTGTTTTATACATTATGTTAAAAGGTAGTTTTGGCCTCTTGTAATATTCTTCTTGTAAATGAGTGTAGATAATACTTATTTATTCAAAGATAATCTATCACCATTCTAGTTAGTTTGTATTTCTTTTCATAATGTATTGTTTTTCTATTTCATTCGTTAATATAATTTGAGTTTCATTGTCAATTGAGTATACCTTGGATGGTTGGGAGGAATGATTGTTATCCTCCCCACCTAGGTTCAATTCATGCAAGTGACATGTTGAGATATTAATGAGAATATTTTTGTAATGGCCTTGAGCCCTTTGTTGACAAATCCTTGAGCTTCTGCAAAATTTGTTTTACCCTGAGTACCATCCTTGGAATGAGGGGAAGTGCCTAGTGAGCTTCCCTGGGATATGTAATCATGGAAAAAAAAATGTTTTCTATGCAATTACTCTATGTGCTTTTGACTATATTTATATCTTTATTTAATTCTACACATAGTCTAGATCAATGGTATCTAAGAAATATTATCTTTGTTGTTTGTTCATGCATATTCCCAATGGGGTCACAGTATTGGATGTTGGGCCTCAAAATAATCAATATTAGGGAAGACCATCCTAACTGAACCAAGTATCCTCCCATGGGGGATGAAATTAAAGAGAATGGAGTAGGAGATCTATATGATTTTTTTCTCAAGGAGGCCCTCACTCGAAAAAGGAATGAGATAATGTATAATTTCTTTTAGATCCTTTAATGATTACAAATGACAATGGATGCACCTTCGACAAGTAGTCACTTTAGAGGTATAACACCCTTTAAGGTACAAGTTAACTTTGAAATACCTTTTTTTGACGACCAAATACATATAGATTCTTTGGAGAAATGGTTAATAATTTTAGAGGGTTATAACTCTATTCAAATTTTTTAGATAGTGAGAAGATTACCTTCACTCTCCTTAATTTTACCTTCACTCTCCTTAAGTTCTTTCCTCTTGTCAAAGAATATTGGGACACTTATTGAGTGAAACATGTTAAAGATGAGTTTGCAACATTTAGGATAGAACCCACTTAAGGAGTAATTCTACCATGTTGGGAACTGTGATGACTAGTACATGAGATGGACAATGTTTCACTAGGAGAGGGACCATATGGTCTAGCACACCAATGGATTCCATACCTTTAACTAAAGGCTAGGTATTGGAGACTCCAAGTGGAACTTGGTTATAAAATATTGTAGTGGTATATATAGGAAATCCAAATAGAGATGGAGTTATTGGCATCTCCTCACTGCGAGTCATTTATATGTATGCTATCAAGATCAAGAGAAGATTAAGAAAAAGAGTAAGAGGAAGTTTGTGTCTACAAATACCCCATAGAAAAATCATGGTAAAGGTGGCCCCAAATCATAAAAAAAAAGGACAACGCAAGGTTTTGCAACCTCAAGAGAAATAGTCCATAAGTAAACAAAGGTAATGGAAAGTTGAAGAAGGACAATGGAAAGTGGTATGAGTTCCAAAATATCTCTAGGCACAATACGAATGAAAATTAATCCAAGTAGTTATTGGATTATAGATTGGACTTTAATTCAAAGTTTTTTTTTTTGTTTGTTAATTTGTGCGGGATCTGTTAGCTATGTGATTAACCTATGGCTTGATAAACTGCGACTCAGGGGCATCTAAGCCGTCAAAATCACCCGGGGATCGCACCCGGCCTGAGCCACACCAACCCTTAACATGGTTGGATTTTTTGTCCCCGCAGGTTTCGAACTGGTGACTTTAACATCACAGAGTGGCTTAACAACACACTCTGTCACCGACTGTCCTACACCTCGGGGACGACTTTAATTCAAAGTTGCATAAGGGAAAATGGATCATTAATGTGAAACCCAATGTCACCATTTCTACCGTAAATATTGAGCCAAATGAACTAGAGGAACCTAAGGAAGGTGATATATGATGATCTTTATTAGAAAAATAGAAGATCTAGGATAGAAATAATAGAATATATAAAGATGCCCGCAGGGGTGTAGACCGACTAGAAAGTGTCATGTAAATGAAAGGAAATATGTAAAGGAGGTCTCATGTTCAATTATCAGCCCTATTTACCCATGCCCCATGCTTGCGGGTTGTGTGGAAGTAACTGGAGGTTATAGTGGAAGAAGAGGAGAATCGACCCTGTGTCACGCGAGTATGCAAATCTCCCAAGTTTTCGATTACGCAAGTACCGAAAAAAACAAAAATAAATATAAAGAATATAAGAATATTTGGAGTGGAATGGACAAATTATAACAATAATAGGAAAATTTAGAAGAACCAGAATACAAAAAATAACAAAACATATATTGATGAAAACAATTTTCACTTTCTTGTTTAAGGATATAACCTCTAGATGAGCACAAATCCAATTATAATATGTTTCACAAGGAATCTCATCACCTTTATTCAAATTTATTATATATTTTTTTATCTAATCTCCTAGGAAATTTCTAGTAGGTGGAACCTTCTAATAAGCCTTCTTATAATTATAGATTTCACACTATATCTATTACATGAGAATGTTTTAACAGACATGGTCTCAATACATAGAAACCTGCCTATATAATTAAGGGGGTTAGGGTAGGACTATAACATTCCCTCCCCCTTATAAAGAAACATTGACCTCAAGGTTGGAGATGAGGGAATTGTTGAAGGATCTTTATTGGTTCCCATGTGGCATCCTTTGGCTGTGTATCCTTCAATGTATCAATAAATATTATATGGTTTGGTAGAAAGGACAACCTAATGATGCAATCAAATGGAACCTTATTGATCCATTTCTGGAAGTCAATTTTTAATATGGAAATTAGAACAAAACTTTATTTAAGTAGCAGACATGAAAGATTGGATGAATTTTAGAGTGTCTAGGAAGATCCAATTTGTAAACCACTAGCCCGATATGTTTGAGGACCTTATTCGAACAATAAAAATTGGGAGAAAGATTTTGTTGGTGGTTGTCTTTGATGGAGGTCTCCTTAGAAGGATGTATAGAGAGGAACATCTAATCCCCTTCATAAAAATGGTATTTGGAACAATGTTGATTAGCCTATTTCTTCATATAGTTTTGAACCATGACTTGATTATCCTTGATTATCCTTGAGAGTGCGGATAATGTTGGATTAAACTATGAAGGTTTTATCCACCTCCTACACCTTAGAGACTACTGATAATTAGGATAGTAATGATGGGGGATTTTTTCTATAGATAGCCTCAAAGGGAGTCATTCGAGTAGCACCATGATAAGTTGAATTATACCACCATTCAATTAGAGGTAACCATTGGACCCATTGGGATTGTCTCTTTGAATTAAATCACCTCAAATATGCTTCCAATCACTTCTTGACAAATTCTATATAACCATTAGTTTGCGGGTGATATCTTATGTTGAGATTCAATTGAGTGCCCCAAAGCCAAAATAACTCTTGCTGGAAATTATTAGTGAAGGTTATGTCACAATTTTTTATAATCAAATGTGGCCATGAGTTTAAATATATTATCCATGAATACTTGAGAAACTATAGAGGCCTTGAACGGTCAATGGAGAGCACAAAAATGATTATATTTGGAAAGGTGAACAACCACAACCATGATTACAGATTTATTGCTATATTTTGGCATCCCCACAATGAAGTCCATAGAAATGTTAATCCATATAACTGGTAGAATGGGTAAACATTGTAGTTTACCTAGAGGTTTCACTATCTTTCCTTTGTGTCATCAAAAAATTTCACACTCTACCACAAAGCTGCATATGTCCTTCTTCACACCATGGATGATTTTAAGGATGGAAATTTATTTGAAAATGTAGAAACCTTGGCGAATCTTACTAATCTTTAATATGCCAACTATAAAATGTTTGGCGATATTTTTGTAAAAATATTCAAATTTCTAAGGATTTTATATAGTTTGTATAAAATTTTGGCAATTTTTAAGGTAAAATAATTTTATCCTATAGAATGTGGATATCATTTTTAGAATAACGAATCTTTTTTTTGGGAAAAACCTTGGGAAATTAGCCCATGAGCGAAATTTAGACCCTAAAATCATCCCTGCTTCACACCTTCCTAGAAAAATGAAACCTATAATGATCTATTGTGCGAGAGAAATGTAGCTTAGGTATATCTGTGATTTAAATGTTGGTTGCTTGGTCAAATAAATATGACCTTTACTGTGAATAAATCCACTTTTCCAAGTGTATCTTTGATATGCATGGGGTTTCGTTTGAAATTGTTGGATTAAGATAATGATCTTGGGATATATTAACCATTCTTTGTAGATGTCATTCAACCAATTTTCTACTATGAAGAAGTGTGAAAAGAGGGACCCTTCATATTCATACTTCCGACAGAGAGAATGTGCTACCACATTCTCCTTTCCCTTCTTATAAATTATCGCATAGTCATATCCCAATATTTTGGTGACCCATTTTCATTGCTCAAGCTGTAATCAAATGGAACCTTATTCATCCAGTTCTAGAAGGGAAGTTTGAATATGTGAATTAGAGTTGAAAATTTTATTTAAGTAGGAGAAATGGAAGATTGGATGAATTTTAGAGTGGAGAGGAAGCTCCAAGTTGTAAGCCACTAGCCCAATATGATTGAGGCACTTATTGGGACAACAATACTTGGGAGAAAGATTATGGTGGTGGTTGTTAGGAACCAAATATCAATATAGCATAGAAAAACCTCAGAAAAAGTACTCAACACCTTGAAAAAGAGCGAAATTCAGATAATAAGCCTCTTCGAGGGGGAAACCTCCTTATGCTCACGTTCAACTACCAGATGATTCCAAATGAAAATGTCTCCTTGGTATATATAGGAGACTAGGAGGTATAATTACAACTAATGGACTAAAGCCAACATAAATAAAATAACATTACTAATGTAATATGCCCCAAGTAAGGGCTAATGAGCCACTATTTAGGGCTTAACATGCCCCCCCCCCTTGAGACAAGTGTTGTCCGCAACACTTGAGTAACTCTGAGTGCTTCTGTATAAAAGACTCATCTTCCCAAGTGGAATCTTTAGCCGGTAGTTTCCTCCATTTAATGAGATACTCTGAAATGGATCTATTCCTTAGCTAGCAAATTCTTGTGTCAATGATGGCTTCAAGATCCAATATGATCTTTCCTTCCTCGTCAAGTTCTGGAAATATAGTTTGAACTGGGATCTTGTCACCTATAACCTTCTTTAAGCATGAAACATGGAAAACTAGGTGTACTCATGAAGATCCAGGCAACTCCAATTTGTATGCCATAGTACCAATCTTTTGCAACACCTTATAAGGGCCAT